>BLKR01010307.1:0-60692 GCA_011170035.1 Teleogryllus occipitalis
TAGCTGACCCGGCGAACTCTGTTCCGCCTTAACAGCCGGTCCCATATTTTTCTCGCGTCGCACTCACTGTGAGAAACTGTACTATCCTTGTTGCACTCGTGATAATAAAGCAATTGCAGATTTGTGTTTTTCTCTTAAACAAAGAAGAATTTCAAAAAAACGCTCTCATATTAAATAGATAATTAAAAAATCTATTGCGTAGCAGAGCGTTTTTTTTGGAATTGATTTTTGTTTAAGAGAGAAATACAAAGCTGTAATCATAGGGACCGGCTGTTAAAGGCAACAAATAAGCAGATTTTGGAATTTATTAAGTTAACTTATTTATTAGAAAATACAAATAAAAAAATTAAGTTGATTAATCATTCATTATTGTTCCTGTATTTTGGTGCACTCTTAAGTTAAGTACCTTGTGATACACGACATTTTTTGTTTTATTATCAGGCGCATGTTACAACAGGCAACAATGACCGCTAACATGCGAAATCACGCGAAAACGTGCAAAATCGTGCGTTCGCACACAGGAACGCTGTCGAACGGGATGAACAGTATCCTATGTCCGTCTCCTGGCTCTAAGCTTCGTGCTCACCAATTTTCAGCCAAATCGGTACAGCCGTTCTTGAGTTATAAATAGTGTAACTAACACGACTTTCTTTTATATATATAGACTAGCTGACCCGGCGAACTCTGTTCCGCCTTAACAGCCGGTCCCATCTTTTTCTCGCGTCGCACTCACTGTGAGAAACTGTACTATCCTTGTTGCACTCGTGATAATAAAGCAATTGCAGATTTGTGTTTTTCTCTCAAACAAAGAAGAATTTCAAAAAAACGCTCTGATATTAAATAGATAATTAAAAAATCTATTACGTAGCAGAGCGTTTTTTTAATTGATTTTTGTTTAAGAGAGAAATACAAAGCTGTAATCATAGGGACCGGCTGTTAAAGGCAAAGGCAATAAATAAGCAGATTTTGGAATTTATTAAGTTAAATTGTTTATTAGAAAATACAAATAAAAAAATTAAGTAGATTAATCATTCATTATTGTTCCTGTATTTTGGTGCATAGGTTGCACTCTTCAGTTAAGTACCTTCACGCGAAAACATGCGAAATCACGCGAAAACGTGCGAAAACGTGCGTGCGTCTCACACAGGAACGCTGTCGAACGGGATAAACAGTATCCTATGTTCGTCTCCTGGCTCTAAGCTTCCTGCTCACCAATTTTCAGCCAAATCGGTACAGCCGTTCTTGAGTTATAAATAGTGTAACTAACACGACTTTCTTTTATATAAATGATTGAATGTTGGTCGATCTAGGCCATTCATATCTTTAGTGTAAAGTAATGCCTTGTGCTTTAGAGTCACGTACGATAAATGATAGTCATCTGTACTTTCTTTCCTTAAATGCTAATATTTTTTGCAACCGAAATGTTTGTTCATTTAAATATTGAGTTCGTTATTTCTGGGCGCGCAGTTTGAACTAATAATTTCGCGAGATTCATTTTGTGTAGTCGCAAGTTGATAATTGCGTGGTGAATATTTACAGTACACATCTATGTGCACAGTCAATCAATTCTACGCGATGTCAATGATTATCAGTGAGAAAATGGCATATGATCCATAGAAAATGACAAATGCCAGAGGTATGCAAAACATAATTCGACCATTCTAAGAATTGTGTTAATTTCCATAAGGTTTGGTTCATGTTAAGAGTTTATTGTTACGCCGCTTCATATACAGCGATGTTCCCAAGGATGAGCCAAAGTGACAGCTAGTGCTGGCAACATAACTGAAGTTTCTGTGGCCGTTGTGCCCTTGAGCCCATTAGACTCCCTTCCCGCATTCGTTCGCTTGCAGTTGACTAACTTGTAAATGGCTTCGACACTTCCTTTTGTGGTGTCCCTGTCCGACAAAAATATAGTGCGCTTCGAAAAATAATTGATATTAGGAAGAGCAGTGTAATGTGCATTTCTGTAAAAATTCTTTTTTTCTTTATATATTACATTGAATTTACTTTTTATGTGATAAATATTATGTTTATTTTAAAACCGAGACTTGAATACGAGATGCGTACCGGTGCACGTGTTTCCGGCTTAAAATCATCTTTCTTTCTATTAACATTCGTGGTAGTTTTCTTTTACTGATTGTGAGAGCATGTTAAGAGATTTTCCACATACGTAATTAAATTTAAATATTTCCCGGACTCGTGTACATGCATATTCCTCAGTGAAACTCTTAGACTTCTGCATAGAGGTGTTTTCACTGGAGCCATTAGCACTTTACGATGGGGCGTGACTGAACAGCTGTCGCGGCGGAGGGATACTTCTCCGAAATACATGTGATGTTCACTTGTTTTCGCGAACTGTCGCTTTGACTCATTCTTAGGAAAATCATTCCATACAGTGTTTATAATATACATCAAAAATGAATTTTAGTAGATTTAATAGATTAAATGAATAGTACACATAAAATACTTGATGTTACTGAAGTACTCTAGTGTGCGACAAGCGATTTTTGCCTCACTCCTTGACAGTTCCACCGAAAATACAAAGAAACGACGCTACGCCCAGCCTCCCGTTGGCAGACGCCGCGCCGCGCCGTGTCGCGGCAGCAGGTTTGAATTTCGCGCCCGGAAATAACTTTTAAACTCAATTTTATCGAAAACATTTTTTCGGAAAACCCGGATTTTTCATTCCTTATGAACATTAAGATAGAATCTGGGGTACTTTTTGTAATATGGTGGGAGCTTCTGGACTCCCTCTACAGATATAGCACGCAGATGCACCCCGCAACATGCTACAGCACACCACTATCGTCCGTATCTCGAAAAAACGTTGAATTTTAGTTTTAAAAGCAGGTTTTTTGTGTCCAATAGGGGCACGAGCTTAATCTTGAATTCCCTAATCTACAAAATGATATATTTTTAGTCGTTTTATTACAAGCTTAGCGTTTAAGAGAAAGATACTCCACTCCGTATATGCATTTGTTTACTTGAAAAGCATGTCATTAAAAATAGTTACAATAATCATTGTAGATTCACGACCATACAGTAGAAATGGGAAATGTAGATTACGGGATTTGGTCGGAGTAAATTAAAACATTTCATTTTTATTCCACCCTCAGGGTTTACTAAAAGATACACAATACAACCTCTCAGAAACATTGTGGTCACATTCCAACACAATTCCTGATGGGGTGATTGCATACAGTACCAGGCTCCACCCCGCACACGTCCACCTCACGCCAAGGGATCATAGCAAGTGCTATGATGTTTTTGAGAGGTTGTAACGATTTGTGTCTTTTAATAAGCCCTGATGTTAGAATAAAAATATTCCGAAACGCCGGCAAACTGAATTTTTTAATGTTTTAACCAAATGTCCACCAAATCCCGTCCTGTAATCTACATTTCCCAGTAATAATACTTTTTGCAAGGGTGATAAGTGCAAGTGTGTAATAGAGAAAAATTAATTATTTTAAAAAGCTGATCTTATGCTCCATAAAATACTTATTCCACATCATTAATTAGTCTACTACCAGCATTTGCAAATGTTTTCGAAAAGCTTATTTTATTCAGATTAAACGCACATCTTGATCAAATAAATGCAATATCACTACATCAATTTTGATTCCATCCCTTTCACTTATCAACCCACCAACTATTAAGGATTGTTGAAGAAATTGCTCTAGCTTATCAACGAAGACAATTCTGCATAGCGGCCTTCTTAGACTTCGCGCCGCCATTTGATAAAGTATGGCATAATGGATTATTATACAAATTACGTTAATTAGGACTCCCAGAATATCTTTTCCAAATTATAAGATGCTTTCTCGAAAATAGATACTTCGTAGAAAAAATGAACAATACCCTTTCATTACCTACCCCAATTCTAGCCGGTGTTCCTCAAGGGTCCCCACTCTCTCCAACACTCCTTAATATATTTACGGCAGACATTCCTCAATTATCAAACTGTTTTACGACTCTCTATGCTGAAGCCACAGCAATCTCCCTCCTGTAAAGTGGTAATCCTACTTATCTGGTTAAATACAATTTTTAAAAAAATTGTTTCGATCTTCTAGAGGTAGGACACGTGGCCGTGACTGGCAGAAGAAATTGTTTGAAAAAGCTTTAAGTTAGAATACGTCGTGATTTGATAAACGGAGAATGCAAATCCGCGAGCTGTGTAAAGTTGACAGTAAAAACGGAACGTGATTGAGATGCGAAATTGAGTCGCGAATGTAGATAATAAATATAAGTAGGACGCGGACGTTGCAAAAACGTATGCAGATACGAACATAGTGTGGAAATACAAGAAATGGTGGAAGGACGACTCTTAATGGACAAATGATTCTTCTCATCGCCAAGAGAGCAGTGTTTCCTCAGCAAAAGGGAAGTTTAGTAATTAAGCATAAAAAGACTTTGCAGTGTTAAATTGTTCAAGGTCGAAAATGGCTTAGTCAATGAGTTAAATTAAGAGAGAAAGATTATAAAAAAATTAATTATCATAATGTTTCGGTGGCCATCATCATTTATTAGGTAAAGAAGAGTAAATTTAAATAAGAACTAAGTTTGTTAAAAAATGATTAGAAAAGAAGTATAAAAATTGATTTAAATAAAAGAAATAGCAGACGACATTACATGTCGGTGGGAGATAATTCAGTAAAAACAAGGTGTTGTTGTTATTATTATTATTATTATTATTATTATTATTATTATTATTATTATTATTAGATAACCAGTAAATTAATAAATTCCGAATGTAAACAGAGGTAATCACCAGATCCTCGTACGAGCGGTATATTTTTCAGCCCACAAGAAAGAAGCGGATGAGCCTTGTATATCAGCGCCGAATTAGACAACCAAAACCGAGCTAGCCAACCAATTTAGTTAAATAGGAGTAAACAAATAAATTGAGAAGGAGTAACGGGCATTGTCACACTATAATGCTTAAGCAGTATGGAAGAAAGTAAAAATCCACATCCATATTGCTAAGTGTACGTATTCTACAATCAACCACAGAAAAGGGCAAAAAAAATTATCTTAGCAAAACTTGCCAAAATTTGGAAACTTGACGCTATCTCCCACGTTACTCGCAAAACGGAGAAATGGAGTTCTCTGTTCACAACTCGAGCACACGAACATTACGAAACGATGTGAATTTCAAGTACATTCTGATAAATATTGTGAGAGAACTGTTAAACTAGTGGTGCTAAAACAGCACGCAACTGTCTCGCCCGTACTTTTACGCAAAATTACACGAAAAGTATCATTTTTTTAAAAAATTGTACGTGTCCTTCAAAATCTTCTTTAGGGAATCAAATTTCTTCAAGGAATCAAATCAATTCAAAGGAATCATCTTTCTTCATTTCTTTAAGGAATCAAATCTTCTTTAAGGAATCGTCATTTCAAAATCTATCTTTAAGGAACAGATTTCATAAAGGGAAAAAAATTCGTTCTTCATATAGTAGTTGTAGGAAGACGACAAAAGTTTTGAATTTTTGCAATTTTCGAATAATTAAGAGTTTTTAAAGAAAATGAGATCTGCACCATTCTCTTAAACGTCCTTCACAGTATCAAACAACAAATTTCATCAAAAACGATGGAGCCATTTTTTTAAAAATTTTGAAAATGCTCCAGGAGCTTCATGTCAAGTACTCCCAAAATGAAAATATCGGTTTCAAATTCAAGGGGCCGCGACATCCGCCTAATCGGTTGGGGAATATCAATTTTGGAGAAAATCGGTTGAATGATTTAGCACTATTGTTCACAGACAGACAGACGTTTTGTCGTCTTTCGATTTTTCGGTGTCGAGGACCCACAAAAATGGATTCTGGCTACACCACGTGTTAGAGGATTTTTTTCTAAATTCAGCAACTGGATTTATCCACTTTTTCGTTACCAGGGTCCTTAGTTTTCTGACGAAAATTCGCCGTTTTTTCGCGCTGCGTATACATTCTCTATTGTGTAAGCGGTAGCGAGAAAGTTAAAATCGGGGGTCACGACCAAAAGCGCGTCAGGGCGAAAATCTGGTGACACAGAAGGGAATGTTCTGAGGTGGTGTCAGATGAAAGACATCAGTAGCATCCAGACAAAATAGAAAATTATCTTAATAGGTATGAGTAGTGTTTTAGCAGTTCTCTTACAACTTGGTTTCCAGATTGGTATCCAGTTCACAGATTACCTATATTTAATATAACCAGATTTCCTGTACCTGGAATTGGCTATGTATTCTGCATTAATAATGTTTTCAAAAAAATTAACAATAAACAATTAAAAAGAAAGGGTGATGATCAAGGTAAACATTCATTTATCAATAGCAATTGTAGCTTGACAATCTTGGCATATACTTAAAAACATTACCTGTATGTAAAGGAAGGTTCATATTATTCTTGGTTGTGTTCAGAGTTTATGAAAGAAAATATACAAAATGCCATGAGGCTATAATATCTTACAAGAGTAAGAAGTAGGGCTAGTAACTTTAACCAAAAAAAATTATAGTCTTTCTATACTTTCAGTAATAAAATAATATCAAAATTGAGGATAATTTAGAAGTTATATTGATGAATATTGAAAAACCTTTCACAGTTTTGAGCTGAAGTAAATTAAAATATAAGGACAAACACTGTCTTTAGATATATGTATCTTTAATGGTAATTGTTATAGGCATACCATACCATCTTTCCTAACTCCATGTCATAACAATTCACAAAAAATTAAAAGCTTAAGCACAAGTTTATTTTTGTACTTTTGTAATTTTTATGTTCTTTCTTCATTTAACCAATACTGTAAATATCATTTTAGCTTCTTCATTCTGAACTAATTTTGTAATTACATTTTCAGTAACACCTGATAAGGGAGATAAAACAGTAGTCTCTGAAACATTGTTAATCCTCATTGAACAAAATTATGAAATAAATTTGGATTCATTTAAATGTGGTTGTCCTAAATTAAAAGAAGGGACTGAAAAATACTAGAATATATAGTTAAAAAAATAAAAACAGATTTTCAACTTTACATGAAACTTCATTATAATTTAACATTCTTGTAGATCTCCAGTGTTATCTGGGATAATTTTGTCACATTCCTTGCTTCTTTCAATGATTTTATTACTGAGAATGTACAAAAATGTTTCAAACTATCATTAATCTTGATCTCTAGTCTCAAATTTTGTGGGAAAAATACTACTTTAGTAAATATTTATAGGCCTTTGTTCAAAAATAAAGAATAGCCTTGACAAAGTTACTTCAAAAATGGAGCAATTATGCCAACTGTATAAAATCACTAAAAATAACTAACAATCAAAGAAAAAGATGTTTTAAACTACGAAAATGGCTTATACATTAGAATTATACAGGAAGGGGATACTGTTTGTTCAAGAATTATTAGATCACTTTATTATTATTAAAAATAATTATTTTTAATTGTTTGAAATTCAAATATTATTAATACAGACTTAATGTCAAATGGTTAATGATTCAGGAAGGTCAATATCTCCTAATTTTTTTTTTTATGGTATGATTTAATAATTAGTGTAATGTAACCGAAATAAGGAAAAATATTTAAAATCTACGTAGTATGTTAATCAGAGAAATCAAATTTGACTATGAATAAATATGAAAAATGCACAATTTCAAAGAATGGATGTAAGTTTTTGAGAAAACGATGTAATTTTAGATTGACAAAGCTGTCTCATGTTCCATGTTCACAAAGTTTCCTTATGCACCATTGCCATGGTAAATTATTAAATCTAAATGCATCTTAAAATTAACCTCTAAAAGTGATTTTGGAAGGCCATTACATGCTGCATTAATGAAAGCCAGTTGTTTTTTTATTTAAGTTTGAAGGAACGGGCAGGATGAGACACTTGTAAATTACCAAACACTCCTGATCTACAAATTGAAAACAAAGAACACTGATAACGACCCACAAACAACTGATAATACTGAAAATACAGATTACACTAAATGCCTATTCACTGTCTTGTCCGTGTAGTGAAAGCATGGGTAAATCTATTTGATGAATCAGGAATATGCCAGAATAATAAACAACATAATTATGAAATATGGACCCTAGTTTTTGGCATTAAAATTTTTTATAAAATATAATGAATTGGAAAGAAATTGAATTTCTTTCATGTTCATTATCATCTGATGCACCCTTTGGAAGAAATTCTGCAGATTCTATGGTTCTTACATTTATTTTATACTATTTTCAATAAATCAAGTAAAGAAAAGACCGGTTTAAATATTTGAAATACCATTTATTGGCAATATAACCCAATAGTCATCATTGCCAATCCTGATTCTGAGATGAACTGTTTTTTAGTGAAATAAATTCTATTTGTAAGAACAAAACCGGTAAATAATTATTTAATGGCATATCTATTGGAAATATGAAGTTAGTCAGTAAAAAAATAAAATAAAAAAACAACTTAAATAAATAAATATTATTAATTGCTACTTGAATACATCTTCAGTGAATTTATATGAAGGAAATCAATGTTTTATTATTCAAAAATTATATCTTTTAGCAAAATATTATACTATATTTCAATTCCTATTGTTAATTTTTTTTTTTTCTGGAATCAGATTATATAATTATAGTGGAACATCTCAAAGCGCTAAGATATGTGTGTTCATGGAACTTCAATCTAATATTTTCCAACTCTGAATAAATCATCATTACCCTGTATCTTTCAATTACATATATATTTCATGAAACCTTACTACATTATTGTGTAGCGATTTCCTCAGTTTTGGGAGCAAGATTTTCTGTGACTACTGTCTACGAATGGCCAATAAATAGTGAAGTTATTGGAGCATCAGTAAATTAATGTAGTGCACTCTAAAATTAATATTATGCTTTATTTCAGCTGTTGTTTGTATTTTTTAACTGACAACTTACTTTCAACTACATTGCACTCTTCTTAATGTTTGAAAGCCCATCATATTTATAACTGCCTAAAGAGTACTTTAAATGCCACAATCAATTTCACATTCATCTATTTTCCTTATCTCTTAAGTTGCTTGTTTTTCCAGTATTTGTCTGCAAAGAAAAAAATTTCCATGTAGTAATAGTCAGGAAGATTGTGAGGAGTTGTTAAAATTTTGAGAATTTTTTAAGAGAAGCAATTCATTTCTTTACTGCTGACATAATTAACATTTTTTAAAGTAATTATAGTAAAATGTTTTTTTCTATAAATGAATAAATTGCCAGAAGTTGATTTTTGCCAGTTCCTTTGCCATTCTGATCATTACCTATATTTCTTAATTTTCATGTAATAGTTATTTATAAGTTTGTTATGATATCAAAATAACATACAATGATGTATTTTAACTGAAGTATATGTATGTTCATTAAAATGAAAGAGGATTAAGAAACAATATTGCCTAGAAACTTGACAAATGCTTTCTCAAGAATAGGTGGAGTAATCAAAACTGCAAAATTAAAATAATTTAAACCCAATATTGAGAAAAGACCGTTTTGAATCCTGAAATTTCTCAATAATTGAGTCTTCATTCTATATTACCTACATATGCAATAATAATAATAATATTATATTGATGTATTAAATTGCTTTTAAAATTCAGATTATGAAGAAAATTTTCAAAAACCTTTGTTAATTTCAAACAAACAAATTTATGTTAAAGTATGTTGCTTTGAACTAAAAAGTATTTTCATGAATTAGTTGATACTGTACAGTGAAAAAATCTCTCTAACCCTCTCTTTGAAGCTATTCTGTTGATCAATATTGGTAAGAAAAAATTTTATCAAAAATAATTAAAAAATCTTTTTTTTTTTCAATATCCACATTTTATCTATATCTAATAATAAAAATGTCAATGACATGTTGATCATTATTGATCAACATGTCAATGACATTTTTAATAGATATCTCCTTACATTTCTTAAACGTGTACAGCTTTTATGAAACTTACATTACTAAAAACATTTGTCACCTTAATTTTTCTAAAAGATTTTTTTCTCATTTTACCTAAATGGAAAGAGTAAAATGTTCACATGAAGCAACAGGAGTAGCCTTTCATCTGCTTGAAGTTTATGTAAGAAAATGACAATTTGAAGAATAGCAATTTGTTTGAACATTTTCCATTAGGAGCAGAAAGGCAACAAAATAGGCAAATATCATAATGATTACTGTCTATAAAATGAAAATTCTTAGCATTCGTCTTTAAATTTACGTGACTGAAATTTATTGTAGAAAATTAAAAAAGTCTGAATAGGTAGATGAAAATGTAAAATTCAAAAATAAATATGATTTATAAACATTGATGGAAAAATTAGTTTAAGTGTTCTATTATAGGCCACATTCTTGGGTACTGAAAATTCGGCCACAAGAATCTCACATAAGCGAAAAATATTTAGCCCTTGAAGCAAAAATTATTGAGCCAAGTCCTTGAAGAAAATGAATCAAGAGAATAAACAATCCACTACGATTAATTGAAAGTTACTTACAAAATATTAAAATATTAGTTGAACTACTTCGTATTCAACATGTCACATCAAATCGTCTTTTCAAAACCCGCGGTTTTGAACTGCCGTAAAATACGATTGCACATGAAATCAATTGACGAAACGAGATGTCTTTACAATTGAATAGTGAAGAGAACTATTAAATATTCGTTGGATAAGTTGCATCGCCATAAAGCAAATAAGCACACTTCAGTTTCAAGAATATAAATTTGTATGTTATGATCGATCATTACCATTACAGTTATCTCTGGAAATGTATTGGTTTTATGCACTTGTATTTTCATCGTGAATATCAATTGAGCGGAATAGTAAGTCACATCACACGCACACGTAACACACAAGTCATTGTATTATTTTTCATTTTTCAATAATTTGTTGAAGTAACCTACCGAGTATTTGCGGCGAGGCCATCTGAAGATTCCCGCAGAGGTTCCTCTAAGGAAGCGTAGCAGCGAGATGAAGGAGCTTTACTAGTTGAAAATGAAGTCTGAAAGATAACACGAATTATATTTGATTAATGTGATAAAATAGACAAAATTTTCTAGTACAACTGGTATATTAAGCAATGTTAATGAAGTATGGAACTGAGTGCAACATAAAAACGAACAGATAAATAAATTAACTAATGAATTAAAATCATGACATCACTAACTGAAAAACATGCACTGACCGAAGCGAAAAATAGGGAAAATTATCACTTACACTGTTTCACTCACGTGAACCTGAGGGCAAGCGATGTTAAATGTGGCATTACAGACCACGAAATTGTTTAACAAATAACGTTTCTAATTGTTAAAACTAAACAAGCGCGAAATACGTTGTAAGCGAGCTCACCTTGGCCGTGTGGAAAAAAGCAGCGCTAATGCGAGGGTCTATTTTGGGTTTCTTTAAAGCCGCAGTACTACTATTTCTGTTACGTTCTTCTGACGACCCTCGCAGTAAAATAGAAGTCGACATTTTTACGAAAGGGTTAGTACTTCGAGCAACATACCTACAGCCTATTTGAGATACTGTATTGTGGATATACATTTTGGTAATACTGTTTAATGATATTTCATTGACTAGTGTGGGAGGAAGAGGAGTTGGTTGGTGGTGTGGGCCAGGTCGTTTGGGGTCTGAGTATTGACTGCTGGCGAATCCTCCACCTACAACCGCCCCAACGTGTGCGCAGGCGTCGTTCGACTGTGGACTCCCAAAGACTATCGACAACTGTTGCACTGATTGCGTCCGATTAACAATTAGAAGAGCTTGAAAAAGATTAAAATATTGTGTTAAAATATCAACATGCGTAAGCGTTTGTTTTTTTCAAAATAAATCAGAACTCTGTGTATTAATTATGTCATTCGAACCAAAAATTTCAATATTTTGGGTCGATGTATCGTGCGCCGAGCAGTCGCAAAATATTAGTAAAGATAAACCTAATTAAACGATCACCTCCATTAAGCGGTCACCTCTATTAGTGGCCATTTTTTCGTGTAACCGATTGATTTTTCCATAAGACATATGCAAAAATTCTCTCCTTTAAGCGGCCAGGCCCATTTCACAGATTAACTCCGATTAAAAAAATCAACTCTAGTGATTTTGAACTGTAATAAAAACTAGTTGAGCTAAAATAACTCGAACTTTCTCGCCTTTAGTAATGGTTATTTAATGCTATTTATACCAGCATCTCTCTTCGAATTAACACATCTCAGTCATCATTTTTTGTAAAACTCATTACAAATCGTAGAACATTTAGGGCCAAAACTAAATAACTTCAAGAAATATCAACACAAATTTGACAATTGTAACTGATTTTCATACAGCTAAATCGTGTCACAACAATGAGACGTAATTTGCAGAAATTTAGCTGCCGAGTCGCGACGTGGAATGCCAGTGTTGCATTCCAGTCTGATATTCCCTGAAAGCTAGCAATTTTATTTCATATATTCCAAAGAGGTTTTAAATAATTTCTAAAAGATTAATTTGTTAATTTGTAATTTGTATAACAAAAGATCGAAAGTACGAAACCAACAAAGGAACATGAAATAATATGCAAATTCTAACTTACGTTATTCCAATTGCCTGGAATAACATATTACGTTCACGAAGCGCATGATATTCAAAGCGGGCGACTAAGTTTGACCCCAAATTACTAAAAAAAATACTCATATTTTCAAAAAATTCAACATGATCTTAGTTGAAGATGTTTATGGTGAACATCTTTCATTAAGAAAAAATAGTATCTTCACAATTGTAGTTTTAGGAAGACGCACAAAAATATTTTTTTTAAATTCTTAGGCGTCCTTAACTCTAAGGTCCCAATTTAACAAAAAAATGTGTCATTTAAAAAAAATTGTTTAAAGAAAATAAAAATTACCTACGTTTGACTCAAAATGTTGCACCAAAATATACATATTTTCGAAAAATTTGAACATGACATTATTTTTAGATCTGTTTCTTGTGAACATATTTCATTAAGAAAAAAATATTTATCTTCACAATTGTAATTGTAAGAAGACGCCGAAAAATTCTAATTTTTTTCAACGAACTCAAAGGTTTTCAACGAGCATAAGGTCTGTACCATTCTCTTAAACGTCTTTCCTATTTTTTCAACCAATATTGACGCCAAATTCATAAAGAAAAAATAAATAAATGTTTGAAATTGATTTTCGTCGTGATAACGTTTGAGTACTGTTTTCAGTGGTGAATCCTGAACATTATTTTAAGTATACCGCATTTTGTGGAAGCTACCTCTACCATAGACTAAAGAGGTACATCTTTACTCTATGCCTCTTGTCTTATTTTGAGATTTTCTGAAACCCCAATACTGTCAAATTCCGTCCTGAATAATTGTTCTATGAGACAATTACACAAGCCACTAATTTATGGATCATTAACACACTCCATTTTCACAAAAACTTGAGAGAAGCGTAATGAACAAATGGCCAGAGAAAGACTGTTCACCGCAATATTTTACGGTGCCTACCGACCGTCCAGACGAGCATCCTCCTCTCTCCCCGCCCTTGAAATATGAGGAGCCGTAGGTTATCGCGGCTGGCATGCGGTGGCTTCACCTGCGCTAGCGAATTTTCTGGAGAGCATTCAGAACTGTTTGAACTACTCACTCTACCGCACTTCATAGGGCTTACGGATGCGGAATTCTGACAGGCTCTCGGTTGCAAGTTAGTTATTTTTTTGCATCTGTTTTAAAGCTTTCAAAATCTCAATAACTTTTTAGAGGATTAACAAACTTATGAAATATTTATTATACACTTCGAATTACTAGGTAACCGGCGGTATACGCGGTGTCTCGGAGAATTCGCCAGACTGTTTTGTTATTACATAACCTAAGTAAAAGGCGAGGTAGAGCGTTGGATATGCTGTTAATTCAGAATCTTGCGACGGGGCATATTGTCTAATTACTTAGAACCTTCTCATATCTACACAAGTTCTTCTGACAGGAGAATTAATTTCTGAGGCATATATGCTTTTTAATAAATGTCTATGAAGTAACGCTCGCTTCGGTACTTTCGTAGATTTCTCCTGAAGTTCACTGATTCCTCCTCCTCCTCTGAGGGAAGTCGGCGGAACACGGCGGCCACGCCAGCGGTGCATGCCGAGTGCGCGAACCAGATCTCTTGGTCTTTCGGGTACCATTTCGCGGGTCAGCCATTCTTACAGAATATGAATTAAGGACCTCCAGTCCAAACATCACTTAAGTAACTTTTTGCGTTTTTTTTTTTCTTTTTTTTCAGTTTACGTTCACTGTCCTGTGGTACATATGTATTATGAAAACTGTCATTCTTCGTCTTGCGACGAAGAATCATTCGCGAATTGTGTTCATTTGCCGCATAGAATTAATTATGTAGAATACAGGGTACATTTTCTTTAACAAACAATGTTATGAAATAATTTTACAATATAATAAATACTTTTTTTACGCTCTCTGTGTTGTATTTCAGGTTCAAATTAATGTGACCTTCAACTTTACATGGTAACGCTACTTCTACCTGCATTCTTATTTCTATTTTAAGTTCGAAATATCCTAGAGTTATTCAATACCAGACACATTCCCAACCGAATTTCCCATTAATTCAAGATTAACGAATACCACTGAAATATTTCAATCACTCACCTCTTCAATGTGATTTGCCGTGACAGATTTCCAGTCATCGAAAGGATCCAGTAATATTGAAAAAGGCGTGGAGTCAGTAATAGCTTCACGCAGCCATAACTGTGCCTGTGAAAATTCATTTCATTACAAAGAATAATTAATAATAATAAAAAGTTCATTTGGATATTGCTCGAAGCCTGTTATAAACAAATGCTAATAATACGCAATAAAATGCAAAAAGTACCATTATTATGATGGTTTAGATATTTAATATAAAAATATAATTAAACAAAAAATATTTTCACTAATATTCCACCAAAACTTGTATTTACTTTCTTTCGAGTCAAGGCACTACACTTCGTATATTTTATTTTGAAATGTTGCTTCTAAACGTATAAACATGGCTCTTCACTAGGTGTGTGCGAAAAAGGAGAATAGAGATACTATTACCGGTACAAATTCTTGATGTTCCATGGAAGTGAATGGTTGACTGAGCAGGAGTTTCCGTCAATATTTCCTGAAGGAAAGTAGAATACAGTAGTCACACAGAGGCGAAGGACTATAAGAATATTGCCGAAGTTGAAGAGGTGCAAAGGCGACAACTCTGCTAATTACACAGTAATATACACCACTGGATTCTTTTATCTCTTCTCTTCCTTTGGCATTCACTCATATTGTAATTGATGGCTTAAGAAGAAATGCATGTATTGGTATTCATATTTTGGAATTTCCTTTGATTTATTCCCAGGAAGTTTATTTTGAGTCTACAATTCAATTCATTGAATTACATCTTGTCTTTGTCCGTTCACTATGGCGGTGCAAAAAGAGGTGGCAAAAGGCGGTAGTGTGATGGCAGTGCAAAACGCCTTAAGGAAGCGACAAGGTCGTGGTGCTCTCCTCACAAGGCAAATAACAAGGTTTTAATGGACATGGTCTTCAAGCACGATGCTCGATTGAAAAATTACAAAATATAAATAGAATACAATATTCTTGTAAATTCAATTATATCTAACACTAATTTAATAAAAGCGAAAAAGTTAAGATATCAATATCGTAGACGGCCGGCCGGACACGTCATGTATAACTTCGTTATATTAGAAGATGCAAACTTGGTTTACGCGTCTGGAGTATAATCTAATTGTGCTGTTCTGGGTATCATTAAGATTTATTTCATTTGGGGATACTTTACATAGAGCCCCTGTAACATTTTCATTATTTTCTCAAAAATGGGTAAACTTTTTTCTTTACATTTTCTCACAACAGATGCTCGCCTTTATTGTAAGAAGAGAAAGTATTGTAATCGTGTCAGAAAACCATTCCGTGACGCCGTCGGAAAACTGGATTTTCCGCAGAAAAACTCCTGCTGGGTCATGTTAACGAAAACATGGATTGATTGATTGCTCGATTTGTGATTCCGGGCGCGTCAACTGCTTTGTTGTCAACATTAGTCCCATAAGTGTAGTGCATGATTTTATCGCGGGACGTGGCGGTGATCTTCCCCCCCACTGTATGGCGAGATCCGGCGCCGACCTACCGTCGGCTAGTGGGATTTCCCCTTAACCAGGACTTTCTCACCAGCGGGGCACCGCCCCAGCCGGGACCAGCTCTAACCTCCCGACGTGTGGTAGTGTTGTGCATGTAACTGTGTGTGTAAGTAAGGGGTGAGGATAGGACAAAGAAGAGGAAGGAAAGAACGCGCGATCAGAGCAGTCGGCCACGAATTCTCCAGACAGCGGCTAATTCGACCTAGCTGAAAAGCTAGTGTCGAAAACTTTCCACCATCGAGACTTGAACCCTGGGACTTCCCGGTCAGAGGCCCTGCAGTGACATCAGTTGATGCCCTAAGCCACCTCTTCAGGTTTTCAAAGAGGAATTTCAAGAAGATTCTGAGAAATTAAATACAATATGAATGTCTACTAGCTGTTTTGCTGCAGCATCACCCCCAAGCACTTGGGATGATGTGTGCTGTAGAAACGTAGCATAATCAGACGAGCCTCTATCACCAAAATTACGAGCAAGTGAGTGCTGTAGTAGCACCACTAATTTATTAATTTATTTTCAAACCTCATTTTGATTGAGTAATAACCTTTTGAAAATTGCAAAATGTTGGCCATGGTCTAAGACTTGAATCAGTAACGGCCACACAGTGTTTTACACCCTAAACGTGTTCGAGACACTTAAGCCCAAAATAGTACTCCTTCATGTAACATTATTGCAATGCCAATGTTACTAAAACTAGCGTATCTGCGGGAGAACTCACGCATGTTAAACCCCAAGTTCTTCCATATTTTTCCATTTTCATATTAAGTACTTATATCTTTTTCTTCAAGACGCTCTTATCCTCCGTCATTTGTTCTATACGTTTCCTGTAATTTTACTAACGGAACGTATTTTAACATAACAGAACAATACACCCTTGTCAAACGAACTATTCTTTTAACTTTATCACCGAACAGAGAGGTTCACCCGTGCAATTCAATCGCATAGAATATCAAGTAATTAGTGTAATTTCACACACAGTTGCAGCTTCAGCATGTCTCTGGGCAGCTGGGGTAGAATTGAGAAGCGCCGGACCAGCAAAAATGAAATAGAATATCCAAAAAGATATCATGAAGATTACGGTGAGAGTAACTTTCATATAAGGCCTTCGGCCTAAATATTCCCGATTTTAAGGCCCTAGAACGCTTCATTTTGTAGTTATATAACTACATAATTTCAACAACACTGCCCGAGTGTTGAGGCCCCCCCCCCCCCCCAACTAATCCTTCATATTCTTAAAGTGAAAGTGCAATTCATCAAGTCTCCGTGAAATTATCTTTCTTTAGAGACCCTATTTATAAAGATTGATTGCATGCGAGTGTCGCCAAACGCTTATATACTACTGAAATAATATAGGAGAGGATATTTTCAACTTACTTTTTAAATGTAAAAGAAATAAATGATATTTGTTCTAGTTCTCACCATTAAAAAGTATAACTTCACATTCTGGAAATTTGAAACAAGAGGGATGCCTCCAATTTTAATTTTTCATATTTTGTGCTTGAAGTGACAACTACTGAAGCAGTGGCCACACCAAGCAGGGTCTTTATTCTAGTTATGAATGTGATTAAACATTTTATTTGATAAAGATTATCTTGGCTGTCCGGGTGACGCCAAGATAATCATGATTCTGGCCGCGGAAGCCTACGACTTCATTTTATTTGATAGTATTATTAATAGTAGAATAGCTTTTAAATGTCCAAAGCGCCAATTATTTGCGCCACATTTTGAAAGTTTGTATTCCATCCGTTCATTTTCTATCTTATTGCACGTGAAAAAAATATTTGTCCCAGTTTACAAAGGGATGAACTTCACACGCATTTCTCTACACTATTTCCAGACACTCAATCTCCGTCAATATTCGTGCGACAGAAATAGATTTTTAAATGCAATGAATCGACGTTTTTCGAACTGTCTGACACTGCACTGAGCTGGTACAGTAGAGACGCGCCCAAGTGGAAAATCGTGCTGGTAGGAAGTTCTGGGCAGGATTTCAGTCCTGTATCTAAAAGCACTGGAATTTGTCAGTAACATTTACTCAAACCTTATCTTATCGTCCGTCTTAACAGCAATATTTTTAGTGAGAGTGTATTGTTATAACGGTAATAAATTCTAAATATAAAAGATAATTCTTATTTATCTTTGATTTTGTGAAATAAAAAATAAAGAAATTGTGTCTGAATAATGATTTAAAAACAACAAAAATAGAGTATGTATTTTTATATCAAATTGTGAACTGTAATGTTGAATTCACTGTAATATGGTTTCCGCACAATTCCTCGGACTTGATTTGATCATAAAACAAACGATTTTTCTGCATTTGTAAGGCCTCCTTTACGACTTTATATTGGATAGCTAGACTTAAATTCACTTCATAATTTAGTAGTAGTATAAGCATGGTACTATTGACTTCAAATTCCATTTCGAAGAACTTAATCCGAAGCGCTAATGACAATATACGAGTATTTTAATATTTCCTAAAACATTGATGATTGAGTGAACTGAATTTCTTTCTCCCATATTTAATGACATATTGTAAAAATCTTCAGACAAAATGAATGGTACAGATAAATGTAAATCAAAATACTACAGTCTTAAGAGTTGGTATAAGAATTTAAACGCGAAATTTTTATTGCAAACACATATATGTATACAATTTCCGCGCACTTGATCCTTAATGTTCTTCAGAATCAAAGCAGTGTCCTACCAGGTTTATTTACTAGATAATTGAAGGTCAGGGGCAACGAGCTGTCGCTCAGAGTGGTGTGGCAAAATCAATTTGACTTTCGTCGAAGACATTGAAAAGAAACCGCTGTTGTTCGGTCAAAGTCTGTTACATTAAAACCCACAGCACTGGACACGAATAATGCGCCTGCCAGTACGTGGCCACGCTCTTAAAAACGCGAGCGAAAATAAGAGCTTGCCAGGAGTGAAAAGACGAAACTTGCCCAAAATCTCGAGAAGATTTTTATTCGTTTCGATCAGTCTAGCGAGAAAATGTCGTTCGAGCGTTTCTGGAAATGGGTAATTTCGATCTCATTTTTACACAGAATATTGAGTTGTCTAGACACATCATCAGTAATCATTTGAAACATTTATACTCACAAATGCAATAATCTACACAAAACGCCTATAATGTATGTAATAATAATTAACAACGGATAGATATTAAAAAAATACGTTTGTTTAATTTTTGAAAAACCAAAAGAAAACAAAATAACGTTGATGTCATGTTATTTGGAGCATTTAGCACTATCGTACAAAAAGCTTTAAGACAAAATTAGTGTTGTTTGTGAGAAAGTATTGTTTTTAACGATGTCCATATTTCACGCTAAATTACATGGGAACTACTATTTACAAAAATGTACGTTAATTAAAGAACTAATTGTGGAGAACAAATTTGATTTGAAAAAAAATGTCCTACCTTCAATATTGTAGTTGGAGGAAAACGTCGGAAAAAATTCAGACTTTTGTAATTTTCGAAAATTCAGACAATAATCAGTCTTCCGCCATTTGTATACGAACTATTCGATTAAAAAAAAATTAATTAAAAAATTGGACGGACGGACGGACGGACGGACGAACAGACTTTTTGCCGTAAACCAATTTTTCGGTATCAACAACCCCCAAAAATGGATGACTACAAAACGCGTTAGGGAAAGTACGCAGGGCATGTAAAAAGTTCCCAGAATCGCCTTGACGTCGCCGAACAAACGATATGATAGAGTGCACATTCGTGTGCTAGGGGATCGGACAAGTTCACACGCGGGCAAAACACACGGGCCTGGTCTGGACATGTTTACAATGCGCATTGGTGGCACTGCAGCGTGTATTTAGAAACTGATGGTCCATCGGCGCAATATCAAGTTCATGAGCAAACTAGGAAGATCGTCTTCAGAGACGCTATCGGACCTGCAGAAAGTTTACGGTAACAATGCAACAAAAAACAGAAGTTTACAACTGGTTTGCACAGTTTAGCAAAGGGCAGGGGACGTTTGAGGACGAAGAGTGCAGAAGGGACCGTTGACATTCCGAAACGACGAAATGATAGGAAAAAGTGAAACAACTGATTCAAGGTGATCGGCGATTGACAATCAAGGAGTTGGTGTACGAATTTGGTACCGCAAAGGATATCTCTACATTCCATTTTACGCAATAATTTGAAGATAAAACGCGTTAGTGCGAAGTTTCTTCCGAGGAAGCATAACACGGATCAGCTGGAATTTCGCATGACAATCGCTGGCGAGCTGTTAGAGTCTAGTACGCAGGACCCGACGTTTCTCCAACAGATCGTCAATAGTGATGCGCTTTAGGTGTTCACTTACGACCCAGAGACGAAACTGCACTCACCGATGTGGCACCACCGTCTCCCAGACCAAACTAGTGGTGCTACAGAATGGCACAGACTTTTTCGTAGTCAAGTTTTCTAGTTTCCTTGGTGTGGACTGGCTTTACGGTCTTGCCAGCTGCCATCTATTGCCCTCCTCCAAAAGTACATTTTTTAAGATTTTTTCTCAATTTTACGGTTTCCTACGAGTAGAAACGAAATATTACTTTAATATTTTTAGACAAGAGTAACACTTCATCCTAAATAGCAATTTTTATTGAAAAAATTAGAGTAGTTTTTAAGAACATGGCGTTTAAGCGTTACTGTAAATGCGAAATTTGAAGCTCTTTTTCACCGGAACCTATTGAGTTTTCGAAAAACTTCATTGGAAGTCATTTGAAGCCCTTCCACTCACAAATGCAATAATGTATACTATCGGTGGAAATGTGCATATTAACGGCGTGAGAGATATTTAAAAAAATTACAGGTGCGTAATTTTTGAAAAGAATAAAAGAATACACCAATATCAACTTTACGTTATATTAAACAGTGACATTACCACTATCTGTCGGAAAAGCTTGAAGAAAAAATTTGGAGCCATTTTTTTAAAAATGGCGTTGGAACGCTTATAAAAATGCGAAATTTTGAGCTCATTTTCACAGATAACAATACAGTTTTCGAGAAACTTTATCTGGCATCATTTAAAGCACATGTTCTCATAAATACAAGAATGTGAACAAATCACATCTAATGTATTACCGACGTGAGAGACAAGTGAAGAAAAATACAATTTTGTAATTTTTGGAAAAACAAAAAATAGAGCAATATGGTGTTTGTCACCTTATATGGTACATTTAGCACTATCCCTACCAAAAAGTTTAAAGAAAAATTTGAAGTTGTTTTCGAGTAAATCTTGTTTTTTGTATTTTTTAAATTCCACACATTGCACGCAATATTTCGCGAAAACTACCAAAAGTTTCAAAAAATGCACATGACCTTAATGAAAGAAGTTATTATGAACAACAAATTTCATTTGAAGGAAAAATGGTTATATTCAATTTCGTAGTTGTAGGAAAACGCCGAAAAAATTCAAACTTTTGCAATTATCGAAAATTCAAAGTTAATAGTGAAAATCGGAACTATGCCACCTTTATTAATGTATTTTACTTTATCCTTACAAGAAATTTAAAGAAAAAATTTGGAGCCCTTTTTGAGAACATTTTGAAAATGTCCCAGGGGTAAAGTACACATGTAAAGTACACCCAAATTTTAAAGAATGTTTTTCAAAATTCAGCTTCGACTTGAGCCAGATAGACAGGGGTTTCTTCAATTTGAAAAAAATCCTATGCATAGTTGGATTTTGGAAACACATTAGTGGTGTTTACAGACGGACGTTTTGAAAAAAGAAAAAACATTTTTTCAGTATTAGGGGATCCCAAAACGGTCCGTTGAAATCTCGAAATCGATTTTCCGCAGCATTAAATAACTTTATTCATACTACGTATATTACTCGTTGTTTACGTATACAAGGAGGTAAAAATCGCACATCGTCAGATCCTAAGTAAATGCGATGCACTTTGCATTCTGTGATATCGACTGCACGGTGCAGCATTCGTTTGCCTGGGCAGTCTCTTACTGACCATTTCTACGAGCTAGTGTTACAGACGTTGCGCGAAGGAAGTGACAGGCCAAGTGGCAAGGAAAATAGTGTCTCTACCGCGATATCGCGCCAAGCTCCACATCGCTTCTTGGGCGGAAATTCCTTGCCGAGAAGAACATTCCTGTCATCCCTCAACCACCGTCCTTTCCAAATCTCGCTCCCTTGGCTGATCCCTACTCTGAAAACGGGCTTATGCACTCTGCGTAGGCTACTACTCCACACTTCGACTTGTTCTACCGGAAGAATTGTTCCCCAGCGCAGGCACTTACGTTCTCGCCTTTATCCGCACCCCCATCCAGTGCCAAGAATACCTTCAGGCTGGTATCCGGATCCCGCCGGAACGCAGTTTCCCTTCACGGGAACAGCACTAATTAACCCTGGGTGGATCCACTCTGCCAGCTCAAAGCTACAAGCTTTCCAGACTAGCACCGGCGTGGAATTTAGTGTCACCATACGCCAGAACGAATCCTTGCTCCATTACCCACAAGCATTGGCCACTGCCACGACGAAACCAAGAAGTCATTTGTTTGAGGGCTGCCCGGGCCGAGGCCCGGGTGGCTCAAGACCCTCAACCAGTCTCCTCACTGCCTCCACCTTGAAGCTGTCGAGTGAGTGCTATCAGAATCTACGTAACCTGACAGTAAGATTCATGCTCCCCATCGGACTTTTAAATATGGATCTGGGAGCAAGTCCCTCGTCCAATCCTGCCCAAAGGTCTGCGGGTAGGGGCCCAACTGGTGGGTCACCGGGCGAGCCTGGCACACGGAGCTTAGCACCCCCTTTCTCACTGCGCCCACCAAGGCACTAAAGACGTGAGTACCGCCAAGTAACTCGGGTCCGAGTGGATGTTACCTCCTCCACTAAGAGCCTCATGCCTCGGCCATTTGCCTCCCCCCTTGCGGGGTCTGAAAATGGGCAAGGAGACGTTTTGTAACCGTGGAAGACAACAAATAGAATGCGATCGCTCAGTTCCGACAGAAAACTTCTACCGCTGGTTCCAACAATGGTAGGAACGATGGGGTCCGAGTGGATGTTACCTCCTCCACTAAGAGCCTCATGCCTCGGCCATTTGCCTCCCCCCTTGCGGGGTCTGAAAATGGGCAAGGAGACGTTTTGTAACCGTGGAAGACAACAAATAGAATGCGATCGCTCAGTTCCGACAGAAAACTTCTACCGCTGGTTCCAACAATGGTAGGAACGATGGAGCAAGTAAAAAAGCGCGCAAGGGTTCTTCTTCGACGTCGATTAGGTTAGAACTGCCATAGGTTATAACTAGGGAGAGGATTTTTATGCCCTAAAAAATCTATTGTGCTATAAAATATGTTTTTTTTAAAAATGCATCTATGACCTAAAAATTCTGAAGTATGCACTTTAATATGTATCTATTGTAATGATTTGAAAGACCCAGAACGCGTAAAATGTACAGAGAACAGAATTTTATTCGTCAAAGAGAAATTAAGTATGGAAAGAAAACAATAGACGGCAACGCCGCGCGCTTATAATTCTCAGAAGGTAGCAGAAAACGTAAAGGGCGGAAATGGGCAACATAAACAATGGGTAGAAACATTCACGAACCCAAAAGATTGATTCTGCCTACACAAGTTAGTTCTCTCTCTCTTATATATATATATATATATATATATATATATATATATATATATATATATATATATATATATATATATATATATATATATACACACACATCCTTTTCAAAACCAGAGACTGGTTGAGAGAGAGAGAGAGAGAGAGAGAAAGAGAGAGGGGGGTTGTATGTCAAAAAATCGACGTTTTCCGGCGCATGATTACGATACTATCTCTTATTACGTACATAAGGAGGAGTAAACAGTGAACCTCAAAGACAACAAAAAGATGGATCACTCATAAGAGACAGTGAACAAATCGACCGAGACTTTAGAGATGGTCGGTTTCCTAATAGTAGAACCAAAATAATACTTAAAGAAGAGTAAAACCTCGTCATATATGGCAATTTTCTTTGAAAAATTTGGTGTCGTTTTTAAGAAAATTCTGTTCAAGCGTCACTTTCGTTCAAACATAATATTCTGGGGAAGCTCACCCTTTAGTGCCCATACATTTAGATTGCAAAAGAAAATTATCCGAATAATGAAAAAATGCCATCCACGTGATTCCTGCAAGCCTTTCATTGAGCTTGGAATCTTACCATTGCCTTGCCTATTTATTTACAAATCTGTAGTATTTGTCAGAAATAACTTACTTAACACTGGGAACATATTTTCATGTAATACTGATAGTTATAGTTACAACACTAGACGTAGAAATGTTCATCAAGTGTCAGTATCAACAGCTCACTACAAGAAATCCACATACAATACATGTATGTTACTTTACAATGCATTGCCAGATGAAATTAAACAATTAAAATTGGTACACAAATTTAAGTTAAATCTTTTCTGCTGCAAAACTGTTTCTATACAATTAGAGACTATACTGATCGTCTAAAAGAAAAATAATGTTTACTTTAACAAAACAATGATATAGTATAATGAATTATTTTACATTTGCATTGTATAATTTTTAAAACAGACTTAAATGCCTGTAACAAGTAATGTACTTCAGCTTCCGGGTCAATGACTCCCATCTCAATCGGGTTTTTGTCCAGTTTCCCTGATCCATTCAGCAAATACTGAGATGGTTCCTTGATTTGCTTCTGGACGTAAATGTAGCTTCACTATGCACACGTTTTGTTGAGCTTTCCTTCTGCTTGTAGTGGTAGTAAAGCTTAGGGTGAGTTTCTATTTGTTAGCAATAGAGAAAAATCAAATCTGTTCATTCGTTTCCCGTTACAAATAAGTTTTCTGTAATTCGGCAACGAAAATATCTAGTTTTTGAAATGTTAATCTCTGTTTTTTTAATTTATTATTATTATTACTATTATTTTTTCATCTTTCAACTATTAATAGTTAAATTGTTGGGAAGGGATTCTGAAATTCAAGAAAGCATGCGCAGATGATTTTCTCCCCCATACGTCACATACAGTTCTTGAGTAAATAAATAAATAAATAAATAAATAAATAAACTGTTAATGCGAAATTTCAAGCTCTCTTTCACAGAAATATTTTGAGTTTGAGAAGAGAGAGTTCGAGATTTGAACGTTTCGAAAAACGTTCAAACACATTTTCTCAAACGTTTTGAAAATGCGGAATTTTGACCTTATTTTCCAGAAAACTGTTGAGTTTTCGATAAACTTTATGACATTATTTAAAGCACATGTAAGTACTCATAAATACAATAATGTGAACAAATCGCCGCTAATATAAATATTAACGTGAGAGACAAATAAAAAAATACAATTTTGTAATTTTTGAAAAACAAATGAATAGAGTAATATGACATTTATGTCATCTCAGAGTACATTTAGCTCTATCCCTACCAAAAGTGTAAAGAAAAATTTAGAGCAGTTTTTGAGAAAATCTTGTTTTTGTGATTTTTTAATATAGCAAAGATTGCACTTAACATTGCGTGGTAACTACTAAAAGTGTCAAAAAAAAAATTACATGATCTTATTTAAAGAACTAAATACGGAGAAAAATGTTGATTTGAAGGAAAAAAATCTATCTTCAATTTTGTAGTTGTAGGAAGACGCCGGAAAAAATTCAAACTTTAGCATTATCGAAAACTCAGAGTTAGCAGTGAAAAACGAACCTGTGCCATCTTCACAAGTGTATTTACCTACTCTTTCAAAAACTCTAAAGAAAAATTGAGCCATTTTTGAAAGAAAAAGAAACGAAAATGTCTCTAGGGTTCATGTACAGTACCCTCAAATTTTAAAGGAAATTTGCAAAATCGCAACACCTCGAGTCGAGCCAGATCGACCGGGGAATATCCATTTTGGAAAAACTCTACATATGGATTAGGCGCTATACTTCCATTTTTAACGTTGTGCTTGACGTCAATCAGCTGTTACGGTGTCATCCAATTGGGAGGTTGTATGTCATCACGATATCTGAACTCATGATTGGATAACACGTTTTTCTGGAGAAAGTTCGCCTTTTCCCGCAACATTAGATAAGTTTCTCTCTACTGCGTAAGCGGCAGCAAGAAAGTAAAAATCAAGACTTTTGAAAACAATCCAGGACGTCAGGACAAAGTCCAAAAATCAGGACGTCTAGTAACCCCAGATTCGGGTGTAGTTTGCAACTCCTTAGAAGTGCATATGAAAATATTATAAACACACACACACACACATGCGCATGAATGAATACACTTAATTAGTTTAACTTTGATGTCAGGTAATTTTACGCTTCACTCATTTTTATGGCTTTTAATAATGTGCCTTTTTATTAATTTAATTTGCATATGCACTTGTAAAGGGGTCACAAACTGCATCTGAAATGATGTTACATTTTTAATTGAAGCTCAACAAAATATATCAATAACTTCTTAAGACCTAAGAATTTACACGTTTTTCTTCAAGACAAAATAAATAAATATATATATATATATATATATATATATATATATATATATATATATATATATATATATATATATATATATATATATACACACACACACACAGCTGACCCGGCGAACTCTGTTCCGCCTTAACAGCCGGTCCCATCTTTTTTCTCGCGTTGCACTCACAGTGAGAAACTGTACTATCCTTGTTGCACTCGTGATAATAAAGCAATTGCAGATTTGTGTTTTTCTCTCAAACAAAGAAGAATTTTAAAAACACGCTCTGATATTAAATAGATAATTAAAAAATCTATTACGTAGCAGAGCGTTTTTTTGGATTGATTTTTGTTTAAGAGAGAAATACAAAGCTGTAATCATAGGGACCGGCTGTTAAAGGCAGTAAATAAGCAGATTTTGGAATTTATTAAGTTAAATTGTTTATTAGAAAATACAAATAAAAAATAAGTAGATTAATCATTCATTATTGTTCCTGTATTTTGGTGCATAGGTTGCACTCTTCAGTTAAGTACCTTGTGATACACGACATTTTTTGTTTTATTATCAGGCGCAGGTTACAACAGGCAACAATGACCGCTAACATGCGAAATCACGCGAAAACGTGCAAAAACGTGCGTTCTCACACAGGAACGCTGTCGAACGGGATAAAAAGTATCCTATGTCCGTCTCCTGGCTCTAAGCTTCCTGCTCACCAATTTTCAGCCAAATCGGTACAGCCGTTCTTGAGTTATAAATAGTGTAACTAACACGACTTTCTTTTATATATATATATATATATATATATATATATATATATATATATATATATAATATATTATTATATATTATATATATACACACACACACGCCCCCCCCAGCTACGCCACTGCTGAATCAAATTAGGAATTGTGAATCATCCCAAAAGAATTTATCCTATCTCAATTCCTTGAAAATCTACATCAACCACTGCAATGGACAGATATCACAGTCCATGGAATACAAAAGAATACATGCAGCTTTATTATTTTATGCAGCACTTTCAAAATTAAGTTGGACTCAGGAAGAAAGAGAACATTTGAATAAGGTTTAAGTAGGTATTTGAAATATTATTACATGTTTTATTTGTTGCACTGTGTGTTCTGAATTAAATTACATAAATCATCTGTACAAAAAAAAAATCATTTCTACAGGTATACAATACACAATTGAGTTTACAGATAAATTCAGAATGCTACAATAGACAAGTTCTCCAATAATCAGTAACTCAAGTGCAAATGAATAACAGAATATAGATAATCTAAAAACAATTTGCTGCAAGTAATTACAAATTATTATGAAGATCATGAAAAATTGAAACATATCTATATTATAGACAATTTATTATTTAGTCATCAAGTGACATGACAGTTTTGAGAATTCACACATCATTCTCAGAATTTGTACTCAAATACACTGGGGAGAAATGAAAGGAAACATTCCCTTTCAGTCAAAGAAGTTCATGAGAGAAGGTGTAATATTCTCCTCTGCATTAAAATGTATAAATCTGAACTTCAAATTAATCTACATAGTTATGCTCTAGGTATAAAAATGTTACAGCTTTGTGGCATTATGGAACACACAGAAGATAAAGTGAATAAAGAAGAATTTGTAAGAAGAGAAGTCGCAAGAAAATTTACAGATTGAGATAGCTACTGCAAAAGTCAGAACATCTATTACAACATTAATCTGTTTTACTAAATAAAGAAAGTTAATTACAGAAGTTTTGTCAACAAAAAGGTAACTGTTTTTCCATCAGTGAGCGAATAATTTTTGTTTATAAAACAAAAACAATATGAAAATGCCCACAGTTGGATAACAATTCTAAACAAAAGTAATAGATTAATATGTTCACAGTGAACATTTGCACATAAACATTGTATATGGAAATGTAACAATTCTGTCTAATTTTGTCACAATGTGAAATCCCTTTCAAACATACCATGTCGAAGGACAAGTGGTAGAGGCCAAGAATTTGAATGTAATGTGGCTACAGGAAGAACTGTAGATGAAAACGGCAGTTTTTACGTTCATCCTGAGGCACCAACATGTATCATTTGCAAACTCTCACAGCAAATGACATTCCACTGTTTTGAATTTAATTTCATCTACTTCTGTGTATTACACAATGCAAATCCATTACTTTAATTAAAATCCTATTGTTCACACAATTCAAAAATCTTTCTGTTTCCCTGGCTTTCTAAAATCAGTTTGCTTACATCTTTAAGACATCTCTTGACTGAAGTCTCTCAATCTTTCTTTCAATTCATAGAATGGAAGATAAAAGGGATAAAAAACTCTGAAATGTCCAAAAATGTGGCATCCACATTCCAAAAAGTCTTATCTCGGTATAATGTGTGATACTGTATTTAATGACAAATTATTATACTCAAAATAATAAGAACTTCAAATCGAAAAGTCTGAATTTATACATCTTTAAACAAGTTAATAGGTGATATCTCACTTGAACAACAAAAACAGAAATTTCAAATTAGAACATTGTTGCATTGAAAAACTATCTTAAAAAGTTGAAACAAAATTTTCCATATAAATGAGGAAATTTAACTTGAGGGACAGAAAAGTATCATATAGAATACAAAATCAGAATATTATTTGTAAGTAAATATTTTTTTTCACTAAGACAAAACCAGAATTAACATTTTCCCTCTTTAAAGAAAAGTATGACTGGAGGAATACTGAGATAAAGGATCCGAGTGTCTTAAAGTCATAAAAGCTTCAATAATATCACAATCTAGCTATATTTCCAACAGAATTTGATAATGCACACTCACTCAACAAAATGTTTTTTCTCAACTTTTAGCCTTGATCTCCCTTGCCTGTAACCACTACTTCTTGGCCAAAAGAGAATTTGCTCAGGAACTGGAAGTATAAGCCACTGCTTAACAATCTACAAAACATAAATAGCAAAAAAAAAAAATAGGACTGAATGTACATCATAGAATATAAAGTTGTAATTCTAATTGTCAACACATTTTAAAAAATACACCATTTACAATAGAATACTTCCTAAAAAATCTACCTAAGACTATCTTTAAAAATGTTAATATGTACTTATGATACAAGTGGAAAATTGCATTATGTATACCTCAAATTACTATACATTCAGCCTTAGGAGAGAAGTATTTTAAATTGATCATAAAAAGATAATTGAAAGCTATTGAATCTATTCTATTATTTTCAAATATCTATTCAATGACTAAAGAAAGAGAGAACTAGTTATCTTTAAAATGCACATAAATTATATAAATGTTTTGCCAACTTGCAACCTTAAAATTATAATCTCAAATAAAATGTAAAAATTATTTTGGGAGATCTACTATTGTATCATGCACTGAACTTCTTTGAATTAATGAAGAATCATTAGCAGTTGTGGAAAGTGGCAAAGTTCATCACTATGATTCAGGAAATTGTGTTGTAGAAACGTATTATTATACAATAAACAGCAGCATTTACAATTAATTCATAATTATGACTGGTTTTGGTAGAAAGAAATGGAGAAAGATAAATAAAAATAACAGGTATATTAACAGTCACATACCAATTGGAGGGGAGGAGGGGTCAATGACTGAAATTTTTTTAAAAATGTATCTTTGTTTAGGCAAGGAGTTTGTTTCATCATGAATGACTTTTATTAGAACCTTTCTTAACTCTTGGTGATAGTTTCATCTTTCAATCGCTTTGTGGGAACTCTGGTGTTCTCTGGCAATCAGACCAACCCAAAAACACACTGCAATCTTATTATACTTTCTGCCAATGTAGATAACAGATGTACAATCAGAGGAACATTGTAAATATTAAACTAGTTCTTCAAAAAAGGATATTGTCATCTAAACAGAAAAAGTCCACCGAGTACAGAAAAAAGTTCACCATATACAGAAAAAGTTCAAATTGTACATGGCTTTGCTGTACATCAAAACTCAAAATATTTTAACACAAGCTAACAGAAAATAATAGTGTTACTAAATTTATGTATTACAGTTCTTAAATACATAAATCTTTCCTTCAATTACCTATATTGCAATTTATTCTGGAGTCTGGCACTTACCCCCACACTGATACTGAAATGGCATTGGTATGTGACTATTAAATGTACCTTCTTTGCAAGGTCGCTTTATGAATAAACAGCACCAATTTCAAACCAACTTGATAACTGAAGGTAAGAAATGCATATCTTTATTTGTTTGAAATCGATGTACAGATTTGTGTATCTATTGTATTAATTCTTACAGAGAGTTTAGAGGCAATTTCTTAAATATATCTTCTATGATGTCCTCAGAAATTTATTAATTTTCCAATCAATCCTTTTTTCCACAAATATTTGAGTTATTAGCAATGACTTTAATATAATAGTTTTTATGTTATAAAACAAGTACATCTAAGTGTCATTCAACATAAAGCTCAATTTTGTATTCATTTAGAAATCTCCCAAGTATGCTGCTCTATATAAAATCTGGAATAATTTTTATTACTTAATGGGTCAGCCAACCACCTTAAAACAAATATAAAAAAAATAATACATTCAATAGCATGGAGGTAGAAAGTAAAGTAGCATGCAGTCTACAGGTCTAATAAAATCTTCCCAAAAGGCTTCACCCAGCAAATTTGGAGAAAAAAATAGCAGTTTACTATTCTTTTCATAAAACGACAGAGTAATAGTCATTGTTATCACTTTTTGCATTTTGAAACCTGAAAGGAAGAATGCTATTCATCCATACTTCCACAATTCCTGGCCCTTGTAAGGATACACAGAGAAAATCTTTACCACTACACCATCACCAATAACTCTTCTACCATCAGGCTCATTATAACAGATTGTATTTTATTCTCTCTGTTGTTGGCAACAGAAGCACCAATGATTACCACACATCTGAGAGTTGAAGCCACGATAACTATATCTTTCACTAGCAAAGACAAAACATACCTGTTTAAAATTCTTGATAAGATCCCACATGCCCACAATCTACTACATGAATATAAGTTCTTCCAAGGACAACTTCTTTGAAAATGCGATCACCTGTAGAATTTGGCAAGAGAAAGGCACAATGTCTATTTACAATGTTACATTTAGATAAAAAGATTCACTGGAAGTCTTTTAAAAACAATCTCAACATGAGAGACTAGGAAGAGAGAAAAATCACATTTCAGGCTGTTATTCGTAGATATATATATATATAGCAAACAACATTTAAAAGTATCTAACAACTATGTATATTTATATATATATATTTATATATGTATATGATAGGGCATCATCAACACATGACCTACAGAATGTAGAGAAAAATCTAACTTGACTAGATTACCACCTCTCCTGGTCTTCAATAACACAGGACAAACACAACTTTGAATTCAGATAGCGATGTAATAAGATATCATGTCTGTGTCAATACTGTTGCTGTTAACAATTATCATAAAAGTAAAAAAAAAAAAATGATAATGCACGTTACTCAATTCTCTACACAAAGAAATTTAGATTAACAATAGAGCATAGAAATTGAAAGAACTAACAAAAAGTAAAATATTGCTGAAAAATAAAAATCTTTTATATATTTCTGTACAATATTTGCAATGAACATGATTTATCAATGAAAATAACAAATGTGACCCAGATCTCTGGAATTTCACAAACTAACTTGAATGAATGAAATTAACAATCTCAACAATTTTATTACAAACAACTATTAGATAAACTTTTCTTAAATTGTAAATATATTATTTCAAAACATTTTACTTATAAGTAATAGTCAAAATACACATTTAAAAAGCCACTAATAGTGGAGACCCGAGCATGCTTAAAAAAACAGACTGAAACTATACATTACATCTCAGGTCTACATTAATGGATCTTAACAATAATAATGATAATATTAAATGCTGAGCTTTATTCACCATTGTTAGGTGAAAATAATGGAAAAAGTTTGAGTAAACCAGCAGCACCTACATATCATCTGCAAATAGCTATTATCTATCATTTCATTGATAATGCATCTGCTTCTCTGCTGATTTGACTTGCCATTATAGCATTTGTGATATGTTTCTTATGTAAAAATTATGCAAAAAATATATCTACTCAGAGATCAAAATGAATGCTATGCTTATTTCACACAACCTTGAGGGTTATAAATATTTGCATTGAATTGTCCTCTCAAATTTAAAATTGATACGGCCTAAGTATGTATTGCAATTAACTGTAAGTTGTGAACACACATTCCAAATGCAAAGAGTAAATTATGTTGTGGATGGACAATTGTCCCAAAACCTGAGTTGATGTAAAGATGAGGTTTCAAAATTTTCACTGAAGGTTAAGACATTTGAACACCTTCCTCATCTGAAAATTCCAAACACAATTAATTTTATTTTTTGAATGGATTGCGAAAACCCCAAAATATTTATCTAACAGTTTAATGAGACGTATAGCCAATAGTTAATTGAGTATGAAGCTTTTTCCTCACAAATCTATCTCAAAATTCTCCATGTTTATTTCCATATTTCTTGCAGGCATCTACAAATAGGAAAAATACAGAAATAATTTCAAATGAAAACTAATTATTCAGATTTTATCAATAATGAAACAAGTGTCCATTTTTAACTTTCAGCAAACAGTAAGAGTTATAAGTGTTAAAACTATTTGACAGCATGGAATGTGTGAATAATGACATTCATTTAACCACATTCAACTTATTTCTGTATGCCATTAAATGGAAAAGATGAAGTTAAATTATTTTAGTGAAAATTCTTAAAGTTTAGAATGAGAATATAGATCAACACATAACAGAATCCTATTCTGGAGCTGCAAGTTTACTTTCATACTTATTCCAGGGTTTTCAATAAGAGTAAGGCATGCAATTCTTGCAAGTTCAAATAGCATTAAAATGTTTTTATAATTAATAACAATTTGCATTAGGATGGTGATAGTTCTTTCAGAGTCAGCGTTAATTATGGAGAATAAAGCCAGTAAAATGAGCAAACACATTGCTGAAATAACTTCTTTTCAGAATTGCAGGAATATAATACTGAATCAATTTTGTAAATAAAACTTTCTACAAACTGAAATGATATTTAACTTTACAAAATTAAACAAGTTATGTTATGTTATTTGAATTTTGGCACATAATAGTTTAAAAATTTGTTTTGCATTTCTCATTGTTTTTTAATAAGTTAGGTTTTACTGCTCAGCAGTCATTAATTTATCTAATTCAAACTTTTTGCAATGATTAAACTTACTAGGAAATAATCATTTTCATTCCCTAGTAACTAACTAGAGGAAATCATTAGTTTTAATTTTCTTCACCACCACCACCCTAAAGCAATATTTTAGGTGCAAAATTACAATTATCTTTCCTTGTTATTACACGTGGAACATTGAAAATTTACAAAAAAACATGGGTGCTTGCTTTCAATCATCTGAAAAGGTTCTGCATGAAGCATTGCTTATTTGATCACTGCAAAATCAAAATCTTCGTTTGTTACTTGAAAATCAATTAGAACCTCTTCATAACACTTTTGAAACACACACATTCACTCCACATATAACATTACTGAATAACAACAGCATAACATTTTGGAATGCATTAACAAATCAAAAGTAAGAATTATACAAAGAAATAATAAACTGATTGAACCTTCTATACATAAAATATGTCAATATGGTTAATAGATGCTTCCAAACTTTGTTGTGAAATTGACAGAAATCTTGAGAAGTGAGAATGGTAACCTTCCATACTTCTGTGAGTACAATTCAATCTGAACTAAATTATAAAACACCTCAGGAATTCACAAAACTCAACAAATATACAATTATCAACAAATATTAGAGCAAGAAGGTAACTTTCATCAACTCATCAAATTAGAAACAAGACCAAGAAATACAGGAGTAAACTCACAGAATTAAAAGAATATGACACAGCAGGTAGAGTCAGAAAGTTACCAGAGGCCGGGATTTGAAAAAAAAAAAAAAAGAAAAAGAAAAAGTAAACTAACATTTCAATTAGAACAATTCTCTCCACCAAATGTTACTTTAATTAATATTCAGTTTTGTTCATTACCTGAAAAACTGCTGCTTTTTAAGGAATTGCACTGTATCCTGAGCAATACTCATTGCTCAACCTGAATCAAAATGCAGTTTCTCTACTTTCAGGAATGATTGCAAGTTGACCATGCAGAACCTGGACAAACTTTCCAGAAGGGTAAATACCATTTGAATAAGAAAATTTAAACAATGATAGAACCAAATGAAATATCCTCTGATCCAAATTGGTTATATCATCCCTAAAATTCTAACTGCAATATGGACAAGCTTCTTTAATTCTTGTTAGAGGAAATGTGAAACCAAAAAGATACACTACAATGAGAATATTAATTCATTGAAAAGGTATAACTTCACAAAAAGGGAATGCTGGCATTGTATGACAAGGTCTCGGAAGAAGAACAAAGGAAGACAATCATTTCAGAAAGAGGTGAAGAAAAAATGTGTTCAAACAGTATGGGTAAAAAAAAAATGCATCCAAAATACCAAAACCTGCACCAAACAATGACCACCAGAAAAAAAATTCATATTTCTGAGTCACTACCATGAGCAAAGTAGTAAGAAAAATGGTTTACTGACAAGAAAATTATCTGGAAACCAAAACATGTGATTACAACAAGAAGCATCTTACCCCAACTTTCAGAGAGAGTCGGAGGCACACAGAGCAGAGTATCACGTGGTCCAGAGTTCATGAGAACTCTAAATTTTTGAAAGAGAGAAATATCCAAATTTTTTGTTCACAAGATTTTTTTCTCCCCATTTGGAAGTATTTTCTAAACAATGACTTTCTATTTGTACTAAGTCACTAAATAATTTGAACGAAACGTAATTTGAGAATAATTGTAATCATAAAAGCTAGCATTTTTACCATTTTTATTCTGGAAAGAATCTATATACATAATAGCAAGCATAAAATCTTTGAATCAATTTTCTATTTAGTTGTATAAGTAATTATAATTTCCGTATTTCAGTATTTATGACATCAAAGTGTTATTCAATAATAATTTTATGTGAAGTCAATTAAAAATATAGATCATAATTTTTTAACAATTAATTTTGTTTCAATAATTATACAAACTAAATATATTTCAAGAGTGATTACACTAGGAGAGCAATTGTCATAAATCATTCAGCATGTTGTAATCATTAAACATCATTTAAAAAGTTATATTTTATAATTGAAATTAATTCTCCATAGAAACAAAATGAGGAAGAAGAATGGAATTAAGAAGATTTAAAAAGACAATATTTTCCCTAGATTATGCTAATCTTTCCCTGCTAATCCTATGTTTAATGTCCTTATTAATAGAAACTATATTATTTGGAGTTTATGTGCCTCAAAGAACAAGAGGTTAAAAAAATATCATACCCAAAGTAAATCAAAAAACCTGCTCTTTGACAGTAACAAATACTGAGTTTACAAAAAGATCTTTATTGAGATTCAATATTATTTCGTATATTCACATTTAAAACCTCACACAACAGTACTGACAGCATATCATAGAAGTTGAATAGCTATTCCCTAAAAAAAGAACATGTTTTGATTAGTCATAACCTCCTTAAAGTGAAATATTAAATTATATTTTTTTAATGGATGCACACAATAACTTTTCTCCTTGACTCAATTTGTTAATATACTTGTTTTTCAAAATAACACATTCAGAGACAGTATCTCAAACAGATTAAACCTTCCAGTATAAACTACAATCCCCAAGCACAATGAATAATCTCAAAACAGCAACATGTCTTCCTGACACATCAGTACTTTAGAGTATTAACGAACATTATTTGACCATTTTGTTTCACCGAGTATTGTAGCTTTTGAAATATCCTCTACTAATTTGAAACATTAAGAAGAAAAGTACTTAGGGAGAGTAAAAAATGTAATGGATATTAATAATATATTCATGATTTCCAGTCTTACTTCATTCGAAAGTCACCAAATTTAAGTGTTTGTAAATTTATTGCATTGAACAATGAATAGGCCTACACAAGCCCAGAAAATATTTTAAAATAGAATTATTGATAATCAAACCTTGTTATAGTAGTTCCAAAACTCATCAATATTTCAATTCCTTTAAATTAACCAAAAATGGATCATAAACAACTTCTGTTTGTTTGTTTGTTTGTTTAAATTGCAATTTGTTAGCAATCCAAAACTTCCTGAATATTTGAGTAAACAAATTATGCAGCAAAAATTGAGCTAACTTTACAGAAACCTTTTTCTCAAATTACAACAAACAACTAAAAACTTTTTTGATGTCAGGAAAGCTGACTGATGTATTCAAATCGAAACCTGATTTATTGTAAGAGTGACAAAACTCAAAATCGTATCCAACAATATTATTCTTAATATTTACAAAAATCACTAATGTTGACGTGGCATGTAGTACCAATTACCAAAAGTTAAGTAACTTTTCAGAAAACACATCAGGCCCACAAAACTTTAACACTAAAATTAATTTTCAGGAAAAAAAAAAAAAAAACTTCCACTCTATTAGGTCTGATTTAATAACATCATATTGATATAATTTGCAATATTCATGTGAAGCATCTTCTACGCAATTAATTTTACATAGTATCTCCGAAGAAAGTCATTATAAACTTAATATTTATTTCCCTGAGAAAATGCTGTGCATGTCTGGAGCAGAAGAATAACGATTGGTTGTATTATTAAATTACTGAATCACGTAAAGTATATTGGTGTAGTTATCACAGATTCATAACATTCTTTGTAAAACTCAGCATATACATAAAAAGAGAGAGAGAGAGAGAGAGAGAGAGAGAGAGAGAGAGAGAGAGAGAGAGAGAGAGAGAGAGAGAGAGAGAAGAGGAAGAAATAGAATTTAATATCATATGTGAACTCAAGGAAAAATAAAAATATGCACAAAACATACATACAAAATTAAAATGTTACAAAAAGAAGGAATGTCCATTTGTCACTTTAGTTTAAAATTACTTAAGAAACCTGTTTTAAAATTATTTTCATCACATTCTAATACAATGGCAATAAAATAGATCACTTTGAACAATAATTTAAGGAATAGTATTCCTTTTTTTATTTAAGGATATTCTCTGTCACATTTTCCCCTTAATAATTCTTCTTCCTCATAATTTGCAGCAACAACATAAAAATGCTCTCTAGAGTTTTGTAAATTCAATTAAAAAACATGAATACTGGCGGAAATAATATAGAATTACATTTGCACATTACAGAACAAAAGCTGAAGGAACAATACCGTCAACAACATCAATAGTTTTACAATAAAATTCAATACTACAATAGGTAGGACATTACTTAAGTTCAGAAAGCGAAAGTCCAATTGCTCATAGTACCTGAGGATAAGTAATGATTATTTGTAAAAATATCATACAATTAGTACATTTGCAACGTACAATTCAAGTGGAATCAAAGAACTTCCACAAACAGCCTGACATATACATGATACCTTCTGATCTATATCACAATTATAAAAGCTAACAAAAAGTTATTCAATTCACAAATAAAATCTCTTGAGTGATGCAAAAAGAGAAGACAGAATATTTAACAGTCCCATCAGTGAGAAATCAAGCACATCAAGTTAATGGCAGTACTTTACAATAGCATTCTCTGTGGAAACTGCACACAGCAGAATATTCAAATATACAAACTAAATATAGAAATCACATATCGGCTTATAAACGTCCTATGAGGAAAGTAGTAAGATTTATGGTTAATTTCAAGAGGCACATTTTAAAACTAGCCACATCAGAAGAGTTTGAGAATTTTACAGTTTCAATAACTGCATGGAATGTCAGATATGTTATATGAAGAACCATCAGTTGAAAACTATGTAAAAGCTAATACACAGTGAAGTTAATGAACATCACAGAATATTACCTATGACATCAAGGAACTTGAATATGATAAAACTGCAGTAAATGATTTAACCAAATATTTTATAAAATTCTGGAGAGAACTAAAGACGAATGTAAAAGAAAATTAATAATCAAATGTGTTATGAAACATATTAATAAAGAGAAAGAAGAATGGTTAAATTCACAGAGACATGAATCACTGTATGAAAATAATTGGCCTTTAATTATTGCTGTGAGCCAACATCATAGGCTCTGGATGTCTACTACTGGTGGTCTTGTATCTCGCAGCTTGCTGTTTATCTTAGATTTTTCTTCACACCCTGTTGCAAGCACATACAACCAGTTTATATCCACCCAGTAAGACCAGACACCAACAACAATCAACTGAAACACATATACACAAAAAAGTTTAAAAGTAACAATATTACTAGAGATTTGGGAAAAAGTATGCATTGATATTTGTGATAAAGAACCAATCACATAACAGTTATTAATGAGAAAAGTTTATATGAATCATAATAAAACTTTTTATTTTCTTATAGTAAAAGTATGAATATACAGAGTAATGTATGTACAAAGAGAAAGATATGTAATGCTGCAGAGAAGGGATTTTGAGATTTCTATGGAAATTTTGAAATTCCTTGGGTGTCTGATTCTAAAACAAGTGTTTTTCTCAAAGCATCCATCATCTATCTGTGATCAACATTAGGTCCTTAACTATTCAAAGGATTTTCGTCAAAATTAATATTACTTCAATGATTTGGCCTTACTCAAGGCCCTGCAATTTTGAAAAGATTTCTATGAATTCTGGGGGTACTTCACATGAAGTTCCCCTTAGGACATTTTCAACTTTTTTGCAAAAATGGTTCCAAATTATTTTTTAAAAATTCTTGTAAGAATAGAGTGAAATACATTTATACAGTTGGGATAGGTCCAATTTTCACTTAACTCTGAATTTTCAAAAATTTCATGTGTGAAATCTTTTGGGTCCACAACTACATTATTAATGATACAGACTTTTTTTCCAATAAAATTTGTTCTAGACAATTAGTTCTTTAATTAATGTCATGTAAATTTTTTTGAAGATATTAATGGTTTTTGTAAAATTTTGTGTGAAATAAGGGAAAATTTCAAAAGTAAGATTTCAAAACTATTTCCAATTTCTTCCCTATAAACCTTTTGAACAGAAAGTATTGGAATCACCCTAGAAATAAAATCTCTAATTTCTGGTTTGATGCCCATGTTTTAGGTACTTTTGAACCCTAATGTTGGACACATGTGAGAATTAAGATATATTTGTACTATTCCAAAGATGGTTAAGATTCGTGCAGATGGTGAAAAGATATACACAATTTAATACCTGAAAATCAGGATAGAGATGGATGGATAAATGAATATATGTGTGAAACATAACTTTGTCAGATTAGAAGCTTTTGAGCTGAAACTTGGTAATTACATCCAAAGTAAGATTTAGTAGTGCCGTTCTGGAGATCATTACGATATTTTAATTTTGGGGAGTACTTGACACTTGACATGGTACCCCAGTGACATTTAAAATTTTCTGGAAAATGACTGCAATTTTTTCCCCTCTCTCTCCATCTCTCTCTTCTTCCCTCCCACCCTCTCTCACTCCCCCTCCCTCCCTCTCTCACTCTTCCTCCCTCCCTCCCTCTCTGTTTTTTACAATCTTTCTTATGTCATTAAAATATTTACCTTACAGACATTTTTAATACGAATTGGATTAGTGAGTGCCAATTTTCTGTGAAAATTAGCTCAAAATTGCACAATTTCAATAACCTCAAGTTTAAGTACATCTATAACCAAATCCTTCCATAATCTCTTGGCCTGACAAGCAACTGTATGAGATGCAAGTTCCATCTACGAGTGTAAATAAGACACTGGATCCCTACATCCAGAACAATGGTGCAAGCTTCCAGATCAGGCCACAAGCTACCATGAACAAATATGTAATGGCACACAACTGAGATAGGCCTATGTGAAGTTTTGGGAGAACCAAGGCGCTCTTCACTGGAAACGTCCCCCAAAGAAGTGGTACATACTACCATAAGAGGCTGTGGTAGAACTTTTAGGCACCATAGACACAACAGAAAACTAACTAGTGTGAGAAAATCTGTGCACCTCTAGTTTGTTTTTATTAACTGTTTGTAGGGATAGAGCACTATGTACTGAAGTCAATGGCACAAAGCTATTTACATTTAAACTTTTGAATTTAAAAAAAATTAAGGACAAGTGCGTAGTTTCCTTGTTGTTTGAAATGACTTCAGTGTCAACAGGTTAGGATAATAAATATTACATAACCCTTGCAAATAACATGAGAGAGTATGAGCTTTTGTTGCATTCCTACTTTCAAATTTGTTTTCTTTAAGGGATACAATAAATTCTATAAATTTCTTTCAACATGGAAAGTTAAAATTTAAGAATTTCGGTATTCTTAGGTGAAGGTATTCTTGAGTTGATATTTCACTTCAGACCAAAATTATTAATACAGGAGAAAGGAACGACAGAGGGGGAACGAGAGAGAGGGGGAGGGGAACGAGAGAGAGAGAGAGGGGAACGAGAGAGAGAGAGAGAGAGAGGGAACGAGAGAGAGAGAGGGAGGGAACGAGAGAGAGAGGGGGAGGGGAACGAGAGAGAGGGGGAGGGGAACGAGAGAGAGGGGAGGGGGAACGAGAGAGAGAGAGGGGAGGGAACAAGAGAGAGAGAGGAGGGGAACAAGAGAGAGAGAGGGAGGGGAATGAGAGAGGGAGAGGGGGAGGGGAACGAAAGAGAGAGGGGGAACGAGAGAGAGGGGGAGGGAACGAAAGAGAGAGGGGGAACGAGAGAGAGAGGGGGGGAACGAGAGAGAGGGGGGAGGGGAACGAGAGAGAGGGGAGGGGAACGAGAGAGAGAGAGGGGAACGAGAGAGAGAGAACGAGAGAGAGAGGAACGAGAGAGAGAGAGGGAGGGGAACGAGAGAGAGAGAGGGAGGGGAACTGAGAGAGAGAGGGAGGGGAACGAGAGAGAGAGAGGGAGGGGAACGAGAGAGAGAGGGGAGGGGAACGAGAGAGAGAGGGAGGGAGGGGAACGAGAGAGAGAGGGAGGGGAACGAGAGAGAGAGAGGGAGGGAGGGGAACGAGAGAGAGGGAGGGAGGGGAACGAGAGAGAGAGAGGGAGGGGAACGAGAGAGAGGGAGGGGAACGAGAGAGAGAGAGAGGGAGGGGAACGAGAGAGAGGGAGGGGAACGAGAGAGAGGGGGGAACGAGAGAGAGAGAGGGGGATCAGAGAGAGGAAACAAGCGAGAGAGCGGGAACAAGCAAGAGTGAGGGAACAAAGAGAGAGAAAGGGAACAAGAGAGGGAGAGAGAGAGAGGGCACAAGAAGTTAAAAGAGAGATTAGCACCACTTTGTGTTTAATTATGTGTAATTAATTAATTAATTATATTAATAGCAATTCCATTTATCATTAGCTCCAGTCTCTTTGCAACATATGTAACAAAAATTTAAAGAAAAAATTAGAAGCTGTTTCTGAGAAAATAATTGTTTAAAATGTAAAAATTGCCTGAATTTTTAATGCAAAATGAAGCAAAAAATATTCATATTTCATAAAAAGAACATGACCTTATTTGAAGATGTATATGTGTCATTAAGAAAAAAATTTATTGTCATTTTTTTAGTTGCAGAATCATGCTAAAAAAATTTTTTGAATTATTGCAATTTTCAAAAAATCAAGAATTTTAAAGAAAATGAGACCTACACCAATCCCTTAAGCATTCTTTATGCTATCAAAGGTCAAAATTTAATCAAAAAATTTGGTGCTGTTTTCGAGAAAAAAAATTGTTACAAAGAAATTAAAAGCTGGCTACATTTCACGCAAAATTTCACAAAAACTACTATATTCAAAAAATTCTAAATGACCTTTTTTCAAAATCTGTCTTTAAAGAACAGATTTAATTAACAAGTAAAATCTCTATCTTCAATATTTTAATTGTAGGAACACATGAAAAAAATTGACTTTTTGCAATTTTCGAAAAATCAGGGTTCTTACTGAAAATCAGACCACACCATTTCTTGAACATCTATTACATTATCCAACAACAAAAATAAATGAAAAATATTTCGTGCCATTTTTCTGAAAATTTTGAAAATGACCAAGGGGCTTCACGAGAAGTAAAATATTTTGAAATTCCAGATAAACTATCTGGGGTCAGTGAGGTATCTACAACAATAGTAGACTATATAATTTTAATATGATTACATTTAGCCAAACGCATGTTCAGGAACACTCTTCCCATCCTCAGTGGTTCTACAATTTAATTACATAAACAAATTAACACATGTATCCACATCAACCTAAATACAAAATCATATATAAACTAATAAACAATAAAATAATTATTTAAAATTAGTACTTACCCAAGTAACACAGATTAAACACATAAATTCATAGTCGTCAAAGCATGATGCCATTTTGTTCGTATGCTGTACAAATGTAGACTGCGGGAAGGTGAGGGAGGAAATGAAAGGATGGTAAAACTAGTCAATTAATAAATTTATGACGGGGCTGGAGTTTACTATGGATTGTTCATAGAGGCATAAAAGGTTGGGATTTTTGCATAATTTTCAGATTTCTAAATTTTCCAAAATATTTGATTTGGTACCTTTATTTTTGACAAGTAGAATTTTGAAATTTGTATCCTGGTCAAAAGAGCGATTATTTTGAATAAGGTGGTTAGCAAATGTGGAATGATCTTGTTTCAGTCTCCAAGATCTGAGGTGTTCCTCTAGTCTACAGGAAAACTTCCTACCTGTTTGTCCCACATATGCAGAATTGCATCTATTACATTTTAATATGTAGACTCCACTTTTTTCCTTCATGGGTACAGGAGGTTTGTTACTAGGAAATAAAAGTTTGCAGTGTGTTGAGAGTTTTGTAAGCTACCTTAAAGTTATCTATATATTTAAAAAAATAAGGTATTCTGCCATGGCTTCGTTTAGAGCTTCTACTGAACCGATTGTTGTATTTTTTCTTTTAAATGAAAGAATATGATCCCTAGATGTGTTATCAGATATTGTTTGTGTTGTTTCACCAACATTTACGGTGTAAATTAATTAATTAAATCATTTTTTAATAGTACGCTTATCAATAGTCAATTGTTTTCTTTCAAAGGGTGGCAGTTTCAAAATCGATATACATGAGTCCATTCCGCTTGATGTTTTATTTTGATTGTTGAGATTTGTTTACAATTCGTCAAGGTTTTGTTTCAGTGTAATAATTGCATTGTGGTGTTGACAGTTTGCATGTATTTGCTTCTGTGGTGTATTTTGTAGAGAACATTCGCACAGTGGGTTTTGCTCGGTTGTACTGAAGGAGTGAAGTTGTTTACAGGTTATGTCGAATTCCGAATCGTTGCCCACGCGCCCCAAAAGACGCAAACGTACATTAACTGGGCGCAGGGAAAGAGAAAGTCAGCGTAGGTGTCGTGATAGTGAGGTCATTTCGTTTTCTATTGGGTCATTGTCTATGAAATGTCAGTTTTGTTCTGCTTTGTACTTTCCATGTGAGGGAAATTCTGCACACGATTTACTGTGTGTTGCTTAAATGTGAAAATAAGTATACCTTCGAGCAATATGCCAGAAGAAATCAGTTATTTATAGGAGATGATGACGCATCAAAAAACTTTAGAAATAATATCCTTCAGTATAATAGTGCTATATCTTTTGTGTCGATATTGCATTGCCACCTGGTCATGGGCCATACATGTTCAAAATTTTGGGAACTCATCACAGGATATCTTCATTATACCCTCAAGATCCAAACAATGCAATATATTGTGAACATTAGTCTGGGTACAGTATTTTACATTTATCTCAGATCTCACCGTCAAATTTTGACGGGTTCTCACTAGTGTTTATTAAATTTATTTCCTATGTTTTTAGATATGGGACCTATATATGGTATGCTTACAAACTGTTTAATTTCAGTGGATAGATTTTGTGGGAAGGCCTTCTTAATTAATATAATTAATTAATAATTTAATTTCTTTTTGCTTGATAAATTTTTTAATTATGGAGGGGTTATAACCATTATTTTGTCCTATTTGTAAAATTGTGTTCACTTCTTCATCAAATTCAAATTTGACATGGGGACATTGAATAATGAGTGAATCCATGAATGGAAGACCGCAAATTTATGTTGATAACAATGGTTTGAGTTGTAGGGTATGATTAAATCTGTTTGGGTAAAAATTTTAAAATTCTGTCTATTGTTTTTTATATAAATGGTTAAGCCTAGAAAGTTTAAGGTATGGTTCTGTTCTAATTCCATTTTAAAAGTTAAATTTGGGTGAAAAGATTTAGGAAATCAAAAAATTTGTTTAATTGTCTGGTTGTACCTGTCCAAAGGCAAATAATGTCTTCGACATATCTAAAATAATACAAGATATTCTTTAGCAAGGGATTATTACTATTAAATAAGTTACGTTCAAAATGGTCCATAAAAATTTCAGCAAATAAAGGAGACATGTTAGAGTCCATAGCCAAACCTTCAGTTTCTTTGAAATTGTGTTGTTAAATTTTAAATAGTTATGTCTAATACATAAATCTAAAAATTTAATTAAATCTATTTTACATTAAAAGTGGATTTGGAATTCATGATATGTTTAATGTAAATATCTTGTACTTCAGAGGGTGGTATATTGGTGAACAAATTATTCACATCAAATGAAACTAATTTGGCATTGTTTGGTATTTCCAAATCTTTAATTTTCTGAATAAGATCAAAGGAGTTGTTGAGTTTAAACTTGGGGTTAAAATTAGAAATGGAGTTGAATATAGGAATGATACATTTACTCAAAGGTGAAATACAAGAATTACTAAAACTAACTACAGGTCTAATAGGTAGGTTTTCTTTGTGAAGTTTAACGAGTCTATATAATTTGGGGCATTGGGGGTTCATAACTATTAAAGATTTTTTCTTCGGTTTAGTAAATAAAGTACTAGACCTAATGATATTTCTGACATTAACGTTGAAAGAAGGAGTGGGGTCTTTATCTAGGGAATCTTCATCTATGAAGGTTTGAAGTTTGTTGATGTAGTCTAAATGATTCAATATGACTACTGTATTGCCTTTATCAGCTATATTAATAATTAAACTGTTAGTTTTCACTTTCTATTTTAATTTAAGTATAGAACTGCTGCTATGTTTGTTAGAATTATTAGGAATGGGTCTATTGATTTCATCAGAAAGAATTTTTGAACAATCAATAACTACAGAATTGATAATATTGTTATCCTTTATTTTGCTTAAGGCATCTTCAGTACAAATAGCTAATTTAGTTAGATCTTTGGTAGAATAGTTTAATAAAGGGGCATATTTTAGGCCTTTGGAAAGTAATTCAGCTTCTTCATCATTAATTGAAACATCAGATAAGTTTTTAATTCTAGAGTAGAACATCTGAGTGCAGTTAGAAGAGGATGTGATTTTAGTGGATTTAAGTTGCTTCCTTTTTAATTTATCTAATTTCCTGTTCAACTTTAAATTTTTCTGTCAGTTTTCTAAGAAAAGAATATCACGTATTTTGCGATCAATATGGAGAAACTCAAGTGGCCAAAATAATTTTGCAATATGAGTGTGAGCAACAAACAGGTAGTAAGCTAAAGCGTCCCTAATTGAATACCATTTAAAAATTTCGTGTTTAATCCATGTTACCTGGGCTTAAACGTATTTAATCCATGTTAGACAGAGACAGACAAACAGTCTGTTGCTGTCAATCTATATTCTGGTATCAAGTCAGAATCCATAAAACATGGAATCTGACTACACAATGTGTAATTTACTGAAAATGCAGAAGGATGGAAAGCAGAGTTCAGGAAAAAACTGCAACAGTTTTGTGAATATTTGCAATATTTATCATATCTTCAAATACTAAAATCAGCTTCCCTTCCCAGAGTGCGCCTTTGCTGGTGGAGAGTTACATTCAAAATATCCGTTGAATATGAGACGCAAAAAATTACAATTACTCAAAAAATTGCTAATCTAACATATGACAATATGTATATCATTGAACATCTCTTTTTACGCTTGTCATGGTAGATTGAAAAAATATGTATTGTTTCATTTGAAAAAAACAAGTTACCTCAAATATCTCGTAAAATACAAGTGGTAAAATATAAATAAATACACTTATCAATTAGCCCCATTCCCTCGTGCACATTTGTGAAAACTGCATTGCAATAACTTGAACCGTTCAAAAGTTACAGAAGATGCTAAAGTTACGTGACTCACCCTGTATATTGGGACAAAATTTATCCACTTATTCATTACCAGGGCTCACCAATAAGAGTTTTTCTTTTGAAAATTCACCATTTTCCCCACAGCATTAATATACTGCATAATCAGTAGCAAGAAAGTAAAAAATACACATCAACTAGAAACCTTGTATAGAATGTCGTTTTAAATGGTAACTATAGAGAAGTGAATGGCAACAATGGCTAGACTCTTCCATCAACATTTTTAGAGAATTACTGGTTTCCAGTAACTCAGCAGACATCCTACCACTTCCATTATTCTTGTTCTTAGGTGTCCATACCACACGAGTCTCAGTCTGTGTGTGTGTGTCTGTGTGTGTGTCTGTGTGTGTGTGTGTCTGTGTGTGTGTGTGTCTGTGTGTGTGTGTCTGTGTGTGTGTGTGCCTGTGTGTGTCTGTGTGTGTGTGTGTGTGTGTGTCTGTGTGTGTGTGTGTGTCTGTGTGTGTGTTTCTCTGTGTGTGTTTGTGTGTGTTTCTCTGTGTGTGTTTGTGTGTGTTTCTCTGTGTGTGTTTGTGTGTGTTTCTCTGTGTGTGTTTGTGTGTGTTTGTCTGTGTGTGTGTTTGTGTGTGTGTGTCTGTGTGTGTTTGTGTGTGTGTGTGTTTGTGTGTGTGTGTTTGTCTGTGTGTGTGTTTGTCTGTGTGTGTGTTTGTCTGTGTGTGTGTTTGTCTGTGTGTGTTTGTCTGTGTGTGTGTGTTTGTGTGTGTGTGTTTGTGTGTGTGTTTGTCTGTGTGTGTGTGTTTGTGTGTGTGTGTTTGTGTGTGTGTTTGTCTGTGTGTGTGTTTGTGTGTGTGTGTTTGTGTGTGTGTGTGTGTGTTTGTGTGTGTTTGTCTGTGTGTGTGTGTTTGTTTTTTTTTTTTTTTACGAGGGTAGGTGGAAATCTTCAAAAGACACCATGCGGCCCGTACCACATGATAGTGCGAGATTTTTATCCACTAAAACCAACCTCCCTTCTCCGCCATACTCCCCGCGGAACCGCTGTTAGGCATTACATCACGGGGAGTGGATTAGAGTGGCCTAGTCACCAGCCACTTCTCTTCGCCAAAACGTAGGAAGGATCAAACGAGGATCAATCGACTTCCCTTCTTTCCCTTTCTATTCTCCTCAGCTCAGCTATTATTGTCTGCGCATATGCGCTCACTGCATCCCAGTTGGTTTCTGAAGCGAGCATGCACCCAACCATTGCTTCGGGTGTCAGCGGGTCGATCCCGAGTCTCTGTGTGTGTGTGTGTGTGTGTCTGTGTGTGTGTCTGTGTGTGTGTCTGTGTGTGTGTCTGTGTCTGTGTGTGTGTCTGTGTGTGTGTGTCTGTGTCTGTGTGTGTGTGTCTGTGTGTGTGTGTCTGTGTCTGTGTGTCTGTGTCTGTGTGTCTGTGTGTGTCTGTGTGTGTGTCTGTGTGTGTGTGTGTGTGTGTGTGTGTGTGTGTCTGTGTGTGTGTGTCTGTGTGTGTGTGTCTGTGTGTGTGTCTGTGTCTGTGTGTGTGTCTGTGTCTGTGTGTGTGTCTGCGTGTGCGTCTGCGTGTGCGTGTGTGTCTATGTGTGTGTGTCTGTGTCTGTGTGTGTCTGTGTGTGTGTGTGGCTGTGTCTGGGTGTGTGTCTGTGTGTGTGTGTCTGTGTGTGTGTGTGTGTGTGTGTGTGTGTGTGTGTGTGTGTGTGTGTCTGTGTGTGTGTGTCTGTGTGGTGTGTCTGTGTGTGTGTGTCTGTGTGTGTGTGTCTGTGTGTGTGTCTGTGTGTGTGTCTGTGTGTGTGTGTCTGTGTGTGTGTCTGTGTGTGTGTGTCTGTGTGTGTGTGTCTGTGTGTGTGTGTCTGTGTGTGTGTGTCTGTGTGTGTGTCTGTGTGTGTGTGTGTCTGTGTGTGTGCGCACGCACATGTGAGTGTACATGCATTATACATATTACTGCCTACTAATACATGATAACATCCCAAATTCAGAGCAGCCAAGGCAAAACTACAGGAGAGGAAAGTAAGACATCAATACAAAATAGCACCCATAAAGTGTGGGAATTATAATTAAGTGAATTCAGGGAACGTGAGTATTCACTTAAGTATGCAATGCCAGTATATCTAAATGTCTTGACTTGTTCAATTTTGACCAACAACAAATAGATATGAATTACTTACATGTAACTTTTTTTTTTTTAAATTTTGTTTTAAACATGTTGCACAAACTCAGGATTCAAGAATGAGAAGCCCATGAATTCAGTTTGGTCCAGATTCATCATGAAAAGTTTGTCCGTAGGAGTGAGATCAGTTTTTTCAGATGTGAATTGCTTATCAAAGTTACTCACATCTTTACGATGTTTCTAGAAAGTAATAAAAGCATATGTGATTTAGTAAGAAGTCATTCTGACAAATGCTATCAACAGTTTAAATCAAAAGCATAGGTGATCTGAGAAATGGTTACAATATGAATATAGCAATCCAATCAATAAAAAATAAGATATTTGATTCGATTCTTGCTTAACAAAATGTGCTCTTTTAAACTCTTGTCTAACAGTTTTGAGAGAAAAATCTTTCAGCAAGACTAATATATTCATTTAGAAATAACTGTGTTCTCACAAAAATAAAATTCAACTTACAATTCTTGGCTTGAAAGGGGGTTGCACTTCTCTGTTTTCGATTTTCTCCCAATCAATACGTCGAAAGAATGCATGTCCGCGCACATCTTCTTCTCCTCTGGCACCACAGCCCAAACGCTTAACTGGATTCTTTGTCAAAAACTGTAAAAAGAATTACAAATTCACCTTCTTTTGTTTCGTACTATAAATTAGTTTCATCAAATGATAGTCTTAAAAAATGTTTGGGGCCTCTTTAATTGAAACTTCTTTTAAAAAGAGGAAGTAAACACAGACCAGGCATACAAAATATATACAACAAACACCAAAGCTAAAAAAATGGTAAAAATTACGAAAATTTGTATGAATTATTCTCCTTTGTATGGTGGTAGCACATAATATATTTAAAGTCTATTTCATGGATATATATATTAGACAAAAAAAGATGCAAGAAAATATTTTTGATTACATGAAGCAATGATTCAAGTCAGTATACACAACTTTCTGCAATGTAAAAACAACAATTACAATTCTCTTTAAAAAATAGTATTTTTATAATCCAAGATACTTTATGGATTGAAGCTCTTTCTTTACACTTTTATATTTTTAGACATGTAAAAGATATCAGGAACTTACTCCTTTACATGCTTCTTTTGCCTCTTTTGATAAACTCTTTGGATAAGAGACATTGTGATCTGTAATAGCTGCAAAAAGTTCTTCTTCATCTTCTCCATCAAAAGGCGGCTGTCCCACTAGCATTTCATAAAGTAGAACTCCGTAAGCCCACCAGTCTACCGATTTTCCATATGGTTGATACAATATTATCTGTTACAAAATTTATACAAATAATTTGTTTTAAATATTTTAATTGAGAATTATAGTTTTGAAATCCACACTACACCTCAAAATCTTCATATTTAACACTATTAATAGTATTAACATTATAATTATTATTGTCATTATTAACAATAAATAATAATAAAAATAATAAAAGTAATAAAAATAATAATTAAAATAATAATAATAATAATAAAAATAATAATAATAATAATAATAATAATAATAATAATAATAATAATAATAATAATAATAATAATAATATAAATTGGGACAACAAACTACTGTATTTACCCGAATATAAGTCGACTCAGAATACAAGCCGACACTAATTTTGAATAGGCTTCCTGAGAATTGTTTTATATTTTTAACTAATTCTTACTATTAGTCAAAATAAAATTCCAAATTGTCTTATTGACTAGAAAATCCCTTTGTTAATGAGAATGTTTAGTCTTATTGCTGAACTATCATTTTCCCCCCCTTAAAATCATAATCATGGTTTTTGTCACTACCCTCATCATTTGTTCATAGTCTTTCATCAGACGCCAGCTTAGAACATTCCATTTAGTGTCGTCAGATTTTCTATTCGTCCCGCACTTGTTAATGCTCAAAACACTGATTCGCATTCGGCGGGCTTCCAACCGAGATTCCAGCCGGCCTCGTCAAAGTCGCATCATGTATCAAAATCTCCACATTCATTTTCACATTACGTTTCATTTGATACAATGCCATTCGTTTTGAGATTTTCTCTTTGCAGGCCATTCAAGAATATCAATCTGAATCGTCGCGGGGGATCCCGAGAACACGAACGCAAATATATTTATGAATTGCAGATACGCAGTGCGTATTACGCGCAATATTTTTACCTTCTTCGCAGTTTATTGTTATGTCAACATTTACGCATTTGTGACAAGGAATGGTAATGTGAAAACTTAAACCCTAACCGACTAGTCTTAATCTGTGAATACAAGACCACCCCCCAGTTTTCAAGAGATTTTTTTGGAATAAACCTCGTCTTATAATCGGGTAAATACTTATGTATAAGCAGAAAGCCAGAATAAGGAGAGAATGGTTAAATTTTGGGATAAGTTTCACTGCTAGTAAATTAATCTTTCTTCAATGGGGAACAAATTATGATTCCTGATGTTATGCAATGAGTACTGTTATAACACAAATCAACAACGCATGAGAAGTTTGAGTAGGACAAAAAGAGATTTTAGAGTACAGAGCTTGAAGGATTATAAAGGGATCAAAGGAATTATGAAAAATTAAAGGAGATTTGAGTTCTCAAATCTTTATTAGTTTTCATCATTTGAGGATTCAAATACCCCAACAAATTTCAATTGCATAAATGTATGATCACTTAAACATATATTTGAATAAAAACAAGATACCTCTGGAGCTATGTAATCAGGGGTGCCACAAAAGGTTTTTGTAGTTTTGTCACCATTTATTCCCTCCTTACACATGCCAAAGTCAGCAATTTTGATATGACCATCCTGATCTAGCAATACATTGTCCAGTTTCAAATCACGATAGACAATGCCTCGGACATGTAGATAAAAGAGACCAATGGCAATCTCAGCAGCATAGAATCTGAAAGGATAAGGAATTTTGAATGGTAAATGCTTAATCTTTTTATTCACTTAATACAACAGAAATACAACCACAACTATTCACAGAAGCCAAATGAATGTTACTTACACAGCAACAGGTTCCTTAAATTTACCACATTGCTGGATTTGAAACATCAGATCTCCTCCGTTCACATATTCCATTACAAAGTACAAACGATCCTGAAATGAACAGAAGTTTTTGGGTAAAAGATGGCACAAATCACAAAACGACAGAGGACACTTAATTTGGTATAAGTCAATTTATATCCATTTGCTTATTTTCTTGTATTAAATATGCAATATCCTTTACTAGTAAGTTTTTTTATGATGTCTATAAGTTGAAAACTTAATTAATGTATTGAAGTAAAAAGGAAAAATTAATAATAGCATGAAAACAATTTTACCATAGTTTGGAAGCAAGAATGAAGTTGGACCAGGAAAGGTGGTTTTGCAGAGAGAGCCAACACCCGTTTTTCAACCATAGTGCATTCCACATCATCATCTTGAATTATAATATCTTTCTTCAAAATTTTTATAGCATAGAGTTCATCAGTACCTTTACGCTCAGCAAGCATCACCTGAAAAGTAACACAATTAATCACAGAATAAAAGTCAACATAGTAATGTAGTTATGATCAGAAACTAATTATATTTACCTTCCCAAAACTACCTTTCCCCAAAACCATGAGAAAATTGAAATCTGATGCTCTTATCACATCTTTCTTTCCCATATTGTGGGGAACATCTTTATCAGAAGTAACAGGAGCCTTCTTTGTAATGGAAGTTTTCTAAAGCAATTGAATTCTGTTATTTACACAATACTTTGACATACATTAAAAATGAATGTACTAATATGAAGAACATAGTAATATTATGAAGAATAGGGGAGGAAAGTCAAGACCTTGGAGGTGATAGAAAGGAGGAAAAGAAACAGAATGTGGCATATCTTGAGAGGAAACGATGGGGTTTTAGAGGAAGTCCTAAAAAGATATATTGCTGTGAAACACGAAATAACAAAATCCAAATACTGGATGAGATAATACAAGGGAAAAGTTACTGAGATATGAAGAATAAAGCTGCTAATAGAAGAGTATGAAAAAGGCAAGCACATCTGTTTGAGATTCCGATGTCTTTATAATGGCAATGCTAATATAAAATATAACTCATCTCAATGATTTTCTTCTTTAAATTTCAGTGATACGAGTATGTAATTGACCTTATAAAATTACTCACTCTCATTTGTGTCTTTAGTGATGCAAGGTCTGCCCCTTCCTCAGGAACAGGCACATTGTAAAATTCTCCTTCCTCTTGAGTCAGCAACTTGTACCAACCTTCAACAGGTGCTTTAATAAGCTCCGAGATTCCAAATGATAAAGACCCCATAAAATCATTCCGTGAAGTCCTGTCCCAATCCCATACCTCTACCAACAGTCGTCGATCCTTATCTTCTGGTTTCAGCTCACTTTAATATAGAACACAACAAGAAAAATTTAAATGTATTATTTTCACTTCATATTAAATGTTACCTTCTGCCTAAATCTGCCAAATTAGAAGGTAACACACCTTACAATATTCAATTGTTTTCAAGATGCTGCATTTATTACTAGATGAATCAATTAAAGATCTTTGCTATAATAATTAACTTCAAACACTTTCATTAAAAAAAAATTATTTAGCAAATTAATGGACTTACAAAGTTAAAGTTTCATTCCAGACAGGATTCAAGGATGAGCGGATAGTTTTCGTTTTCTTCTTTACATTGTCAGAATCTGGTATAAGTTTAAGCTTTACATATGGATCTGACAAACCATTGGGATCCATAGGAATGAGATTACGAGCCTGACGCACTGTAAAAATATGTATTTTCATCACTGTTATTTAAGCACATTGCACATACAAAGTCATGAAATACAAATTGATTTCAAGAATTTTCCACCAACTTTTATCTTAATCTTCTTTGAGGAAGTAAGGGTAAAAGCAAAGAAAAGAAAAAAATCATGATTAATTATTCAACAAAAGTTCACTTTTGAAATAATTACCTTCAATTGTAAGTTTGTTGCCAGCACAAACAATTTTCAGTTCAAGACGCCCTCGGCGCTCTGTATGATCACAACCACAGAGATTCGGTACTGATTCTTCACATCTTTTGTGTACATTCATGTCACATGCTGTAACATAACGAATAAGCCCACAATTTTTTCTAGTAAGTGAAAGTTGTGTATAACATCGAGATCACTAAAAAATTATCAGACTAACTCATCAACACATAATTTATATTTGACAAAGAAAAATAATTTTTATAAAGGAGACCAAAAACCTTTTAGAGAAATTTTGTCTGATAATTTTATGCGATGACAATTGTATGACAATTGTGGCAGGTTTAATTGTCGCAATTTTCATCAATGTCATGCAAAACTAGTTGTCTCAGAAGTATATGAATTTTTTACTTATTCTTGTATCTTTCCTCATATTCATTCACCTGAAAATTTGGTTTATGTATAAAAATAAGTAGATGTACACATACAAGCACAACAATCCTGCACTACAGTTTATTTGGACTGTCACTTTTAGCTCTAAAGGTGTTCTGTAACACACATGCTACACTAAAATTGATAGTATTAATATTTTGAAAAAATCACTTTCTCACTGTTCAGTTCAATGTCAAAGAAACAGGATTACAATACAAATGATCTAGCAAAAGGGGAATTCCATGCAATAAAAACTAGAAAGGTACAATCATTCATCAAAAGAAAAGGTACTGTTCAGAGCAGCAATCATTACATTATTTTTAACTTATATTAAACTACCACATAATACTTTAGTACACAGCTATACCATCTCGTTTACAACATTGCATTTTAACAACATTTATTTAATTCAGTTGCAATTCATATGGGTTCCAGCTATATAACTACCTTTGAAACTGATTCAAACAAATGCTGTTAAAAAAAAAAAAATACTAATATTATTATTAATAGTAAAAATCATAATAATAATAATAATAATAATAATAATAATAATAATAATAATAACAATAATAACAACAATAATAATAATAATAATAACAATAATAATAATAACAATAATAACAATAATAATAACAATAATAACAATAATAATAATAATAAAAATAATAATAACAATAATAATAAAGAAATGTATTTAAGAAGAGCTAAAACATACAGTGTATATAGACACAAAAAATTCACAATATGTATGTATTTTCAGGTGATCTAGGTCTTGGACTACCTGGGACACAAATAGTAATACAAATCTGGAAAGTGCAGCCTAATGAAAGCTCTCATGCTGGTAATTGGCATCTTCTATATTAATTGTCAATTAGTACAGCTGAAATGCACTCAGGATCCCCAAGGAGGGAGAACCCAGATGGATTAGGGCCAGCACTGAGAATCCTAACAGCAAGGTGAACCTTGTCTACTAAGTAAGCATTGTCCAAAAGTTCCAATTCCCAAAAAGGTTAAAGGAAGCAAAAAGTATCTCACAAGTATTTAACCAAACCCAGATTTTTGGGGAAAGGGTGGGGGGATCTGTAATAAATAAATACCTCCGTGGATGGTATATTGGAAAGCACATCACAGCACTCGTGCTTGCAGCGAGCAGTTATGTACATGGCGGGTTTGCTTGTGCAGAACACACACTTTGCAAACTGTGAGGAGAAGTAATATGATATTTTTAATGAAAATTACATCTAATTTGTAATTACTCTCACTGCTTTTGGGTCTGTACAAATTGAAAACTTGTTTATTTTAAACTTCTTCTTTCTCACAAACTCCTTCTTTCTTATACACTTGCGCTCTAAAAAAATATTTACATTCTTCCTAATGTGTACATTATAATCACTTCAGATCATAAAATAAACTTCCTAAGAAGCAGTAATAACACATTATAAGAATAAAAATATACAACACCTTTCCTCTGAAATACATGAGTAGTAATCAATAAATTTAATGAAAATATGAAATTATATTAATGTGATAGCATAATTGAAATAAACAATTTTGCTTTCAAATACTTTTTTATAAATAGCTTTTTTAAAATTTTTACTACATTATAACGAAGTATGTTAAGCATGATAAGACTAAAATGAAGTTCTTTTTCTTCTTTTTCGTATGATAATATTTTATTAGTTTAGAAATAACTACATATAAATTAATATCGTCACAATTTCAAAAGCGAATTAAAGTAAACTGCTCAGTCTGTTTAGTTGTTCTATTTTTTTTACTAATATCGGCAACTTATACATCTTGAATTGCAACATTTGAAATTCAATCTGTAGGAATTAGGTCTTTCAGGTCATTTTAAACTCATTTCTGAATTGAAATAAAGTAGTTTTTATGTGATTAGGAGTATATTATTATATGACTAGAACCACAAATGAATCCGGTAGCTTTGTCTTATTGTGCTTTTCATCAGAGGCAGTAACTATATTAAAACATCACTAAACATTGATGTTCAAAAGAATATCACAACTTTTAATTCCAATCAGATTTTCATTAAAATAACTGAACAAGTTACACCGTGTTAGGTGAAATAATCCTGTATCCAAGAGGTTTATTTTTTGAAAATGATTTCCACACAGTCAATCATTAAGATGCTTTTATTGAAGCTCTTCCAAAAAATGTTGAACACTTCTCCAAAGAATTTTATCGTTTGGAAACATCAGAAACTATGAATATTATTTCACTTACTAGTTCACATATTTATTTAACTACTCTGAAAATCAACAACTAAAATATTCTTTCACATAAATTCTAAAAGGATTAACATGGAAAATCAGTTCAAAGAACACTACAAACAAGAAAGATTAATGGAATTACAAATAAAAATTAAAAAATTAAGCACATTAGAAATGAATTCATCTCTAAATTACAAACGGTTTTGTTTTTTTCATAAGAAAATTTATCAATTTCCAAGGGAAGTATACATTTTTACAAAAGTTTAAATTTTTAACAAAATATGAGACTTAACTTGCACTCTTCAAACTTTATCACATGTTTATATTATTTTCTACTGAAAAGTAATACTTTTTTTTGGTATAACAGTAACACCTGATACATTTTCCCCTTATCAATATGCAATCTAAAGTCTTGACTATGAAAAGTTACCACAGCACAAATACAAAAGTTTTTCAATTTTTTGTTTCCGTGAAAATCTCACATGATTCTACAAATATTATTGGTAGAGCCCGGAAGTTTGGCAAAATACCTTACTTTCTCATTATTATTGTTACGATTTTATGATTTTCAACAATAGGAATCACTTAATTGTACTTCTGGAGTTGTTTTAGTAGATTTTCATTTTAATTTTTTTTCTTCTTTTTTTGCCTATTTTAGCTTTGGTTGCCAATTTTTGTCATTTAAATGATCTTGGCTGTCCAGGTGATGCTGCGTCAAAGGCTGTGTTGCTGACATTTCAACTATTTGGTCATGGTCATCCTCAGGGCTGGTCTGCCCTGAGGAAGACCATGACAATAAGGTCAAAACATCGGTAACACAGCCTTCACACAGCATCATCCCGACAGCCAAGATCATTTACATTCTCTGGCCGTGGAAGCCTACAAATTTATTTAATTTTTGGCATTTTGCCTTATTTGTGCCTTTCCTGCCTTTTTGGTCATTATTTTCCCCTTTCCCCCTCCTGGCACTGATCTCTGTCAAGTTGGAAACATACCTGCAAGCCTGGACAACGTGAAGGCACAGTCATGTATTGTCTTACTGTGGATGCTGGAGCTCCAGTGTCAGGTTGTGTTAAAAATCTAAAAGGGAAAGGAAGATGATACCGGTGAAGATTTTTTATATTTTTCATTGATGCTGACAGACTTGTTCACTCGCGAAAAATCTCATCCTATGTTTGTATATGGTCTCTGATCCCTTTTTGAGGACAGAGATGTCTGTACATGATATACCCTTCTCAGTTCCTTCTTGTTCTCTCTTCCTTTCAAGCAATTACACAAATGTGAAGAACTAAATCTATAATTCCGTTTTCACTGATACCTTTTCAAGATTCAAAAGGACACAAAAGCATTTTGTAGAGACAGCGGTGCAAGTAAAATAAATTTGTAGTCATCATTCTGGATGTGGCACATGCAATGAAGATTGCAAAGAAAAGGAAGTTTCCTTCTACACGAGTGCTAATGTAAATTTTAGAGTTAATAATTAAAATGATTCACATTTTTATTCTATTTTCTTTACCATAATTACTTTTAAATGATGATTTTTCGATGTTTCCTGTGTTCTTATCCCCTACTTTAGGCAGAATAAATGCCTTTTTGCCTGCCTATTTTAGGCACAATAAATGCCTAAACTTCCAGGCTCTTATTATTGGATATGAAAGAAGCAATGCTTTAACTAGTTTAACTATGTACTTTATATTTGCTGCATAAAACACACTCGCATACTTGAATGCCCAGGCTGTACAAGCTCAGAGAAATAAAAATTCTTGCCTGAACATGAGTACATCGGCAAGTGAATGTTTTTGCAATTTCTGCATTATTAACGCAGAAAAATATTTCATGACATCATGGAACATTCATTTTTTTATACAGCCTTGGGGATTATTAATTTTATAATTAGTGATTCATGAAAGGGGAAGTAAATAGATAAATAACTTTTAGAAAAATATAACATGAACATATTGTGTGTTATAAACATGAGAATGAGTACATTGTTGAAAACTTTTCAATGAAGAATATAACCCATTTCTTCTGGTTATGAACTGAAATTACTTTAGACATAAAACATAGGTTATTTAATTATCACCATACATTGTCACCTATTAGGTACCCAAATATATTGGAATTATGCTCTGCACAGTAAATTTACCTTTTTTAAGATAATGTTACTATATTACAATTTGTATTTAATAATTCAAATTATTAAAAGTGCTTATGTCTACACCTAGTTTTCTGCCTAAGAGCAAATGGGCATAAACCAAGAGACCTGGGTTTGATTCCTAATTTGAAATTCCAATGATACCAAATTAAGAGGGCACGTAACTAAATATCCCTTATGGAATTAAATATTCAAACATCCACATGTACATTTTGTTGGAAGGAATAGAAAACAAAATTCAAAATCAAAAATAAAATTTCTATTTCCCCTTAATATATAGCCTATTTCAACCATATATAGTAAATAAACAAAATGTTTTGTTTCCTTTCGATTCTAGACTTAAAGATTAAAAAATATGATAAAATTAATTACTGGCTGTACAATAATAACTTCTGGAAAAAAACAAAAAACAACAACAACAACAAATATACCAGAATATACACTGAACTAGCATTTGTGCTGGTAAGCGTCAACATGGATTTTCTTCATCTAATTTATTGTTCTGTGCAAGACAGTTTTTGTGCTCTGTTTTCTATAGATGAAATGTCAAAGGAACTATAGGATACAAGGAATTTCCAATGAAGTGAAGGACAAATTAGTTTCATGTTACTTGTACATTCCCAGGACTGAGATACTATGTGTATTGCATTGACATCTATATCATCGTGAAACATGAATATAGACTATGAAACATGAATTGGAACAATGAAAACAAATTCTGTTAGACATACAATTAATATATGAAGGATGCTACAGACAGGTCAACTAGTATGTATGCCCTAAAGTCCCTTGATTTTTAGACACCTGCCTTCTGTACGTGGCAGAACAGGTTTTCATGCTCTAACCTGTACATTTGAGTCCCTGGTGTGAGATTCCATGTAGCATGGACCCACAGTGGTCGCAGAAGGTCGGGGTCAAGAATGTGAAAACATCCCACTTGTGCTTGGTTTCTGCAGCCTGGCAATAAGAGTAGATTATATAGTACATATTCAATATAAGCTAATTGTCCAGCCCATCCTTGCATCTAGAGAGCATTCTCAGCACTGACAAAAGCAGCAAACTGAAACTGGAGGAATAAATAAAATTATGGTATGGTTAAATACAATGCACAGATAGATGACATGGACATTTAAGAGCACACACACACACACATGAATTTGAAATGAACTTCCATTAAATGAGAAGTCACAAGTTTCAAAAACAGCTAATATTAAAATCTGAGTAGAACACACAGTACAAACAAATTCAGCAAGCAAGACCATGCAAACATAACAAAACTATCAGAAAAATAAAACTATAACAAACCAAACACACTGTGCTAAAATCCAATCAGAAGTTCATGTAAGTCTGAAACTTAGCTCAACAAGTACATAAGTCCAAGAATGAAAGTTGAGAAGTATAATACCATCATATTTTAAGCATTTGATAAGGCAATTAATGATATTTACTAATTTGTCCATTTTACTAATAATACATTTTCAACAATATTTCTCTCACCAAAATTATGTGCAAAATCAATCACAACACGCTAAGCCAAATATTACTATAATAACTGAACTTCCCCAAGAAGAAAATTTCTTGGAAAATGCTTTGTTATTTATAAATTATTAAAAATTTGATTTTGTTTTTATTGTTCGGTGATTATTTATAGCCAAACTCATTCTCTGCCGGAAATTTCTCAATTTACATTTATCATTTATTATTAACAATGATGTAGAGATCCAACAAACTACATTTATAATTACATCCAAGGATTTGGTTAGGCTTGCTCTCAGTACAAAAGATATGTTGAAGTTACATTCAAACGTAGCACAATTATCCTGTTCAAAACTACATTTACCAGATGTATTTCAATGGAGGGGCATAGCCAATGCATCTGTTTCATTTTTGCAGTGATTTTATAGAAGTTCCTTAAGGTGTACATTATAAGAAATATCCCTGTGCTAAGAACAATAAAAATGTAAGACCTAATTACAATTAGAATCTAACACTACACACATCTTCTGAAAGGACAAAACCACAACTCAGTAAGCAAAGGTCGAGGATACTTT
>BLKR01010308.1:0-60680 GCA_011170035.1 Teleogryllus occipitalis
TCTGTCTGTCTATCTATCTATCTATCTATCTATCTATCTATCTATCTATCTATCTATCTATCTATCTATCTATCTATCTATCTATCTATCTATCTATCTATCTGTGTACCTATCTATCTATCTCCCTATCTATGTACCTATCTGTCTATCTATCTATCTGTCTATCTATCTATCTGTCTATCTCTCTATCTATCTGTCTATATATCTATCTGTCTATATATCTGTCTATATATCTGTCTATCTATCTGTCTATCTATCTGTCTATCTATCTGTCTGTCTATCTATCTATCTGTCTATCTATCTGTCTATCTATCTGTCTATCTATCTATCTGTCTGTCTATCTATCTGTCTGTCTATCTATCTGTCTGTCTATTTATCTGTCTATCTATCTGTCTATCTATCTGTCTATCTATCTGTCTATCTATCTGTCTATCTATCTATCTATCTATCTATCTATCTATCTATCTATCTATCTATCTATCTATCTATCTATCTATCTATCTATCTATCTATCTATCTATCTTTCCTTCCTCCACTAAAGGTTAAAACGACCTAAAGAGTCATTAACGTTAATATGTAGATATAGAGCGGTTAACGGAAGTGTTTAAAGTTGTGTAAATCGAGGCAATTGGACCGGTTGAGGTGGCTCAGGGCATCATTTGCTTCAATGCAGTGCCTCTGACCCGAGAGGGTTCGAATGATGACAGTTGTAGGATTTTCGACACCAGCTAGAGTTTGGTCGAATTCAACCGGTGTCTGAAGGCCGGCTGCTCTGATCGTCAGTCATCTCTGGTCTTAGGGTGGTATGAGATGCCTTTTTTTGGAAAACCCTGCTTTGCTATGTGTAGATGTCACCATCCAGCGGGGGAAGATCACCACTACCTACCAAGGAAACATGCACTATACTTACGGAACTAATGACAGCTGTTGACCGCCTCGAATCCCTAATGAATCAATCAACAGAGGCGTTATCCGTGGTTTATAACCAAGTGCGTTGCTTGTGATGTCGACAGTCTATCGTTCAATATTTTTCGAAAAAACACCTTCTAAAATGAACTATTAGTGCTAAAACAGTACGTAATTTCTCGCAGTATATTCACGCAAAATTATCTGAAATGTACTCAAATTTTCAAAAAATTGTTCATGACCTTATTTCAAAATCTATCTTTAACGAACAGATTTCATTAAGAGAAACATCTCTATCTTCATAATTGTAGATATAAGATGTCGCCGAAAAAATTTTGCATTTTTGCAATTTTCGAAAAATCAAAATTTTCAACGAAAATGAGACCTGTACCATCCTCTTAAACGCATTTCACGCTATCAAACAACAAAATTTAATAAAAAAACGTTGAAGCAATTTGTTTAAAATTTTTGAAAATGTCTCACGGGCTTCAGGTAAAGTCCCCCCCCAAAAAAATGTTTCAAATTCAAGTGGCCGCGATATCAGCCAGATAGATTGCAGAATATCAATTTTGGAGAAAATCGGCTGAAAGATTTAGTCACTAGCGTTGTTCACAGACGGACAGACAGACGTTTTGCGTCATTCGATTTTTCGGTATCAGGGACCCACGAAACATATATTCTGGCTAATTCAGGTGTTAGAGGATTTTTTTCTAAAGTTAGCAACAAGATATATCCACTTTTTCGTTATTAGGGCCCTGTAATAAGAGTTTTCTGCTGAAAATTCGCCGTTTTTTCGCGCAGCATTACATAACTTTCTCTCAACTGCGTAAGCGGTAGCGAGAAAGTACAAATGACTAGAAATAAATCTTTCTCGGAAGAAAAATTTTCATATGCAATCTTTTGATAGAAATCTGTTTTGATTGTCCTTAACAAACGTCGACCGTTAAATTCCTTAAGTGACGCTCTCGTTAAAATGGCTTTTCGCTCCTCTGTTTGGTTGTATTATGTTGATACAACAGTAATTATGAACAAAATTAAAACAATGAAATTGTTCAATCATGTACAGTAAAAGGTGAGGTAGGGAGCCTCGAACTCAAGGAAACGTGCGCAAATTGTTCTTGTTGCCTGTAGCCTATAGTGAGAGTTAATAGCAATCGAATATAATAATCTTGACAACAAAAACGTTCTTCCTTTATTTTCACAAAACCAAATCAACACCTCGGAACTAATGACAACAAGAAATACTTCGTCGAAATGAAGCGCAAAAAGTCTTTGGACACAGAACCATGTTACGAAGGAACTTTCTTTTAATATTTTGTAGTATTGCCCTTTCACCGACTACTGCTCGAAGCCTGATTGACATGGATTTAATATGTTTGTCGCATATTAGGATAGAAATGCTTTTGCACTTGTCTTCTAATTCTCTCGTGAGTTTCTGTTCGTTTGCAATTTTCCTTTTTTGAATGTGTATTTTCAGAACGCTTCATGAATGATGATGATTTCGACGATTCAGATTGATTGATTGATTGATTTTTTCGTGTTTCCGGGCGTGTCAACTACTTCGGTAATTAGTCCCGTTAGTGTAGTGCATGTAATTTTTCTCGGGAGATGGCGGTGATCTTCCCCCGCTGGATGGCGAGATCCGGCGCCGACCTGGGGTTTCCCCCTAACCAGGACTCTCCCACCAACGGGGCACCGCCCCAGTCGGGACAAGCTCTAAGCTCCCGACCGGTCTCCCGGAATATGTGATAGTGTAGTGCATGTTAGTGTAAGTGTGTGTGTGTAAGGGGAGAGGATAGGACAAGGAAGAGGAAGGACAGATCGCGCGTGGTCCGTGGCCCGTTTGGTAGGGTACTGCTCCGGCATTCGCCTGGTGTTGATCGGAGAAACCACGGAAAACTACCGATCAGAGCAGCCGGGCGCTAGAATTCTCCTCCGGACAGCAGCTGAATTCGACCTAGCTGAAAAGCTAGTGTCGAAAGTCCTGCCGCCGTCAGGACTCGAACCTAGGACCTCCCGGTTAGAGGCGCTGCAGTGACATCAGTTGATGCACTGAGCTACCGCTACCGGTATGATTCAGATCCAGTGATCGCTCTCACCAACCCTCTTTAACATTTACGTTTCAGACTACCCTCAATTGGAAAGGATAGAAATAGCATGTTTCGTGGATGACACAGTGCTGTTCGCAACAAAGATGTAAATCAAGATAGAGATATTTTACAAAAATTATTAGATTCATTTATAAATTGGTGCTCAAAATGGCAAATAAAAATAAACTCTTCTAAATCAAAATCCAAGAAATTTATTAAACGAAGACCTAAAATGCCTAATCCATTAATAATTAAAAATATAAATTTAAAATGTATAAAAGAAGATCAACGAGTGAGATATTTAGGAGTACTTCCAGACCAAAAACAAACGTGGAAATATCATATTAAAGAAATAGCCAAAAACATACATGAAAGTAGCAATACTATATCCACTCATAAATAGCCACTCTAGACTAAGCATAGAATGTGGGATAACTTTATTCAAATTAATTATTAGACTATCTCTTACTTATGCTTGCTCTGTCTGGGGTGGAGCCGCCAAAAGTAACTTAGAGAAAATCGAAGTTGTTCAAAATAAATTTTTAATACGCATAATTAAAGCACCATGGTACGAGTCAAATAGGCGAATTAGAAGTGAGCTGAAAACAGAAAACTTGAATACTTATATTTAAAGACTATTAGTAAAAAAATTTTAGGAACTGCAAAAGGCGGAGTGTGTTAAAAACTTTAATCTAGGACGTTCAGCAGAAGACATTAAAATTATTTTAAAATACCCCAAGGATAAACTACGCCCAGGATAAACGTTTCAATAAGAATACAAATTGCATATAAAGGATTGTTAAAAACACACAAATATAACATCAAACAATAGAATTTCACAAATTTAAAAAAAATATCCAACCACTAAATTAAGAGAAACTTAACAAAGTAAGAGGGATCTTCCACAAAATGAACTCCCCGCCTACCTATGCCCTAACCCAGTTCTAGTATTAAGAAATACAAATCTGTCTTAAAAGTGCAAGTCTCAGGATCCAAAGTTTTGTATTCAAAGCGGTATGCTTAGGAGCATTATTGTGCCGTAGAATGTAGTTTTTTCCGAAATTCATTTTAACAGTACTAACTCGCGAATTTGCCATTAGAATGTCAATGTACGGCATTTGTACGTAAATTGATTCACTATGTAATCCGTCTGTAAACTATAATTATCCCATAGAACTGGCACTCATACATTTTCACAAGAGCGTCGAACCATCACCGTTTTTGATGTTGGGAATAAGTTTCATGGCTCCAACTCTGTATTTGACATTCTCGTTACCATGCGTCGACTGCAAAATGGAGAATTTGCTCTCGTCTGAAAAAAACGACCTTCCTCCAAAAGTCATTCCCGATATTTACAGGATTTGCTGCGTGATAAGCGTTTCTGGGTGTTCACTTTGCGTACCCAAAAGCGTTTCGGCAATGCTTTCATGGTACCCATAGGTGTCGTTACACATTGCTTAGTGTTAAGTGTAACTTTTCTCGCTAACCATGTCTGTCGTCAAGGGTGTTGTCCATGGATTAATTTTCACTGCGCGAACAACTACTTATGTTGCACACAGAAGACTTGATGATGACCGCTCGGTGATATGTTGCATAATGATTTCCTCTCATCAAAACGATCTAGAATGACATGTGCGATTATTTCTGGATTCCAGTCCGTCAAGATACAACCAGTATCGATGCGCATTCGTTGTGTCAACAGATTACCCCTCTGCATTTTCCAACAGCAAATTCCTGCCTCGAAACCATTTCAGTACAGAGATACTATCTAAGCAGAGCTCATATGGCAACTGGCTGCGTAGGAGCGCGGATGACGGTGGATGAATATTGAAGAGTGACGCAAGCAGCTTAATTACCCGTTTCTATACCTTTATGCATGTTATTAAACATTTACTTCCAGGTGTCTAAAGAGTTTCTGCGCCTTATTTCGACACAGTGTTTCTTGTTTTTGTTAGAATTGTGATAGTGGCTTAGCTTTGTGAAACTATATTGTGAAAATATGGGAAGAAATTTGATGTTGTCAATATTGTTGTATCTTAATAATCTTAACTCACACTGAACAGTTTCCACACACACAAATCTGATAGAATGGATTTTCACTCACGTTTTACACTCACTTTAAATCAAGTAAATCAAATAAAAATATGTGGTATTTTTAGGTTTGGTTTGGATACAATATTTTTTATCTGAATTAGTATAAACTTCAAGATATATTTACAACTGCTGGAGTAGATAATATAATGTTTGGTGGTGAATGATATTTAGTAAACATTAAAATGTGAATATATTTTTGCATAAAATATTGTAAAGTGAGAATATTATCCAAATGTAGTACGAGAGGATGGATACAAATGGAGTAGTATGCTAAAGTACGAGAATGTCAGGTATTTCGCGTCTTTGTTATGTTGCTGCCATTTTCGTGATAATTTTATGTCATATTCGTTTGAACATTTGATGATGGCCTCAGAAAGTGTTCTTCAAACCGTCAACTGGTGAATGAAAACAGGCAATATGTTGAAATCATAAAAAGACTCCACCTCCTCGTCTGGGTGAACTCATAGGATACCACGACCTCTTTTCCCAAACGGCTTTATGGTTGATGACTAAGAAAGGAGAGTTACTCTTGGCTGAGCTCACGAGAAAGAGTGCTGACACGGGTTTATAAAAAACATACAAAGGCAGATGCGAAATGTTTGAAATCGTCGAAAATAGTTAGTTCTTGTAGGTAAAATGTTCGCCAGTCTCGCGATATGCAATGGAATGCTAATTAGAAGGAACCGAAATTTGATACGTTTTTCTTTGAACTCATGCATTCTACCAATGAACTTTTCTGACTTGCTCGTAAATCTTTATAATGGACTTTGGCTTATAAAAATGTATTTTTATTCGATAATAGTTGCAAATGTTTATTTTAGGTACCTAATATTTTCATTTTGTATAAATTATTTCTGTATATTAACGATTTTTTCTGTTGTTAGATTCCATTTCGCCATTTCAAAATACGAATAACAATAGCAGTAATTTATTTTATTTATTTATTTATTTATTTAGTCAAAAACTGTATGTGATGTATGGGGGAGAAAATCATCTGCGCACGCTTTCTTGAGTTTCAGAATCCCTTCCCAACAATTTAACTATTAATAGTTGAAAGAATAATAATAATAATAATAATAATAATAATAATAATAATAATAATAATAATAATAATAACAAATTTAAAAAGCGAGAGATTAACATTTCAAAAACTAGATATTTTCGTTGCCAAATTATAGAAAACTTATTTTTAACGGTAAAGAAACGAACAGACTTGATTTTTCTGTATTGTTAACAAAATAGAAACTCACCCTAAGCTCTACTACCACTACAAGCAAAGGAAAGTTCAACAAAACGTGCGCATAGTGAAGCTACATTTACGTCCAGAAGCAAATCAAGGGGCCATCTCAGCATTTGCTCAATGGATCAGGGAAACTGGACAAAAACCTGATCGAGATAGGGGTCATTGACCCGGAAGTACATTATTCGTTACAGGCATATTGAGTCTTTTTTTAAAATTATACAATGCAAATGTAAACTAATTCATTATACTATATCTTGTTTTTGTTAAAGTAAACATTGTTTCTTTTTGGCGATCAGTATAGTCTCTAATTGTATAGAAACAGTTTTGCAGCAGAAAAGATTTTATTTTTAATTTAAATTTGTGTACCAATTTTAATTGTTTAATTTCATTTGGCAATGCATTGTAAAGTAGCGTACATGTATTGTATGTGGATTTCTTGTAGTGAGCTGTTGATACTGACACTTGATGAACATGATTTCTACGTCGAGTATTGTAACTATAAATATCAGTATTACATGAAAATAAGTTCCCACTGTTTAGTAAGTCAGTTTTGACAAATACTACAGACTCATAAATAAATAGGCAAGGCTCAATGAAAGCTCAATGAAAAGAGGCTTGCACGGATCACGTGGATGGGATTTTTTCATTATTCGGATAATTTTCTTTTGCAATCTAAATGTCTGGGCACTAAAGGATGAGCTTCCCCAGAATATTATGCCATATCTCAGGCGGGAATGTACATTTGCAAAATACACGCAACGAGCTGCATGAAGGTTGACAGAATTAGAAAGAATTCTGAATGCATAACATAGTGAGCTTAATTTAGTGTTTAATTCTCATACATGTACTTTCCATTTGAGGTTTGATTGAATTGAGAGACCTAGAAACTTAGTTACCTTAACATAAGCTAATTGCATATTGTTCATTTTCAATGGAGCATACGATTGCCGATTTGAAACGCAAAATTGCATTGAGACCGTTTTTCCTTCGTTAACTATTAATTTGTCATTACAAAACCAATTTCAAACTTCTGAAATTGTACTATTTATTGTTTCTTTTTTGCAAAGAACATTCGTGTCACCGGCAAACAGAACTGTTCTTCCGTTTTTCATAGATGAGGGCATATCGTTTACGTACAACAGAAAGAGGATAGGACCTAAGATCGAACCCTGTGGGACCCCATGTTCAATTGGCAAAGAATTGGAGAGATAAGTAAATAATGTCCTTTCGTGCCAGTACGTTATTTCTACTCTTTGAGATCGATTTTTAAGGTACGAGGCTATCCAATCTAGGGCAATACCACGAATTCCATAAGAAGGTAATTTTGATAGCAAGATGTTATGGTTAATAACGTCAAAAGCTATCGAAAGATCTAAAAATATCCCAATGGGTTCTTCATTTTGATCCATTGATGAAGCAACATCTTTAAGGAAAAAAAATGATTGATTCTTATATGCTGCGTTCACAATATAAAACAATTGAAAAGTATCAATCTATTACAGAAGCAGCAGCAGCAGAAGAAGAAGAAGCAGCAGAAGATGAGGAAGAAGAAGAAAAATCACGAAGAAGAAAAAGAGAAAAGGGTAATCCAGTATACTATGTGGTATGTATTCACTTCACAAATTATGGATTCTACATTTTTATTTACGGTTATGATTAAATTTCTAGTGCAGAGGCCAAGCAGTTGTGTATACCTAAGAGAAAATCTACCAGAGATAACCTTCGGGACTAATAGAAAGATAACTTAAACAGTAACCTTCAATTGCCTTGCAAAACATTCAGGATGTCTAGCACCATTATCTGCACAATTTCAATGAGGAGAGCAATTTGTTTAACAAACAACTTGTTTTTTCCTCCTAGCTTCCATCTTTTCTTTCACATGCAAATCACTCACTTTCATGGTATTCCAATGAACGAGGCTGGAGGGTAGCCGAGATGTCAGAGGCTGACACCTGTCTATTGATTTCTTTCCCGGAATATGGTTCGTTCTTATGTGTGGCTTAAACAGCAACTCGGAGGTTTATAATTAGCAATTAATTTCCAAACTTTTTATTACTTCAATAGTTGTATTTTAGCTTTCGAACAGATTAGAGATTCAATTAGCTTTTTATTTTGGCAGGAAGCCTGGGAAGTTTGGGTTTGAATGTGGAAGAAAAGGATATAAGGAAGCAAAAATGGAGGAAAAGAAACGTAATTGATTCTTTGTAAATGTGTCCCTAAACCCTGTAATAACCCTGTAATAACCTCTGAGAATCAGGAATATGCTAGTATTCTTTCAAAACTCATATTACATTCCTTGTACAATTCCATATTTTTGGAAGTCTGTGATGGCAATATTATTTTAATTAAGCACAACTTCAAATATGTATTGGAATATAAAATATACAAAGGAAAATATCCCTTCGTCCGGTCTCCGGAACGGAAGTTCCCTTGGCAAATGTCGTTCCTCGAATCCTCCGCAGGGGACGCAAGCCTCCTGTTATAGCTTCCCAAATATGCCTATTTGAGAAGCTTCGCAGTCGTGGATATGCCTTGCGGGAGGGGCGGGGGAGCGCGGAGAGTGCGGGAAAGTCCTATGCGCGTGTTAGTCAGCACGGGGATGGCGACGCCGCGTCTCGCCTCGCATACAGAACGTCGCGTCGCCACTTCGCGGTTGCGTCGCACACGCGACGCCGTCACACAGTGGGACGGAGACCTGAGAAAAAGTGTTTTGTCACAAATGAAATTTATAGGTTTGGTAATGAAAGAAACAGCTCTAAAACTACAACCAAACATGTATTTGCAATTTGTTTAATGTCAAAATAAATAAGCAGAATTAAAAAAATATAAACTTCTATGTGCTCATGTGAAATATAATTTGAGGAGCAGGCCACGACTTTAGATTCAATATGATACATTCATTGCTATTTGTTATGAAATATAATGTTTTTATGTAATTTATTGTTGTTCCTTATTTCATTAAATTTGTGTGCTCATATCAAACGCATCCCTAAGACGTTGAACAACTTGGTGTCAGACCCCAATCGTTCTATAAATAAATTCTAAAATATATACAGTTAAAATGAAATTTCATAGAAAAGGTCAATAGTAAACAGATGACATTCTAGAAGAGTTTGTATCTGGATTGAATTCAACAACCATAAGTACAATAATAACCATAATGAATGAGTTGCAAATAGTAATAGCTCAATGATCCAAATTTAAGTACATGGAATCTGCTCATATGCTCATATATTACCGGCCATAGCCAGATTTCAATAATGAAAAACATACGTGTTCACGTTGCTAAAAATGCGGCACTCAGGGCACAATTCCAATAATGAATGATGCTCTAACAAATTTGAGAGTGGCGATGGCCTCGCAATTCCAATAATACAGCCAAAAGCGCGGTTTTGTGCAGCTTGGCCCAGCCAACATGACTCAGCAGAGGGCCGACGCCGTGTTGTAGAACCTCAGGAAAAAATAATCCAGCTTCGACTCTCACGCCTATTCGGTGCCGAGTTCAGCAGTGCGATCCATTCGACACAAAATCAAAAATGAATCACCCAGAACAACCTGGGAGAAAAATTAACCTTCTGCAACAATTCGAAAAGTTAATTAGAAAGTGCAAAACCAAATGTTGAGCAGAGCTGCAACTCATGGCATATGTCAAAAATATGCTGCAAAATAACAATAAATGGTTAGAACAACAATAATATAGCAAGCTGAACACTCAATAGAGTTGAATAACCATAGAATGAAATTATGAGCATAAAATACCAAACATCAATAAGTAATGAGCGAATCCATGTTTGTTACCTCTCCGGCCTGCGGAGCGTTCAAATGCATATGGGCTATTTACACATTTACACAAATTAAGAACGGATACGAGTGAAAGAAAAAATAAAAATACACATTAACGGCAGAAGTGCCAGGACAGCGCTCATGATCACCCAGGTTATAAGTAATTAAAAATTTATATATATGAATAGCGGAGCATTCTGACAGGTGGTAGTGTCCGGAAAATGGTACAACACTCAAACCGATCGACAAACAGAATAAACAAATATTTACAAGTCTGAGTGACCAGGAACGACAGACCAAATAAATAAAACATTATGGCCTGAAGAGCCGGACAAAATTAAGAAAGAATTTAGTCACATAACAGGCAAGATTATGGCGTGGGTAACCCAGAACGGCTGACTCTGAGGAACAACGTGGTGTTAGACCCCACTTACAACGAGGCCTGAAACTAATGTTCTATAAATAAATTTTAAAATATATAGTTAAAATGAAATTTCATGAAAAAGGACAATAATTAACAGACAAAATTGTAGAAGTGCTTATTTATATCATTGTATTAAAATTATAAAAATAGTGTTTACAAATGTTTAAATTTTTAAGATTATTTGCATAGAAAGAGCATTTTTTCAATCCCCCCCACGAAATTACACCTTGTTACGAATTTCAACGTTTTGACCTATGGAAGCATTGTTTTGGGTTCGCTATGTTCATGAAGAAGACTGTGTCTGCTGTGGGCTCATGCAAGACAGGATCGTTGGAGTCCTTTTCTTTGCAGGAAACAGTAAATAGTTCAGTGTATCTAGACGTGCTGGAGCTGTTCGTTCACTTTCAGATATAATACTCGCATTTTCAATCGAATATCATATTTCAGCATGATGGAACTTCATCACATTGGTTTACAGAAGTTTGTGAATTTCAAAATACGAAATTTCCCGATCGCTGAATCGAGTGCGGAGGACCTATTCTCTTACCAGCACGTTCCCTGGATATTATCCCGCTGGATTTGTTTCGTGTGGAGATTTTTAAGGAACGCATGTATGCGACTAAAGTGGACAATATTCGTACGTTAAGACGTCGTATTGTTGAAGCTATTGCTTTTATGACAGAACACATTTTACTGCGAACGTGGCAAAAAATGAATGTAGGCTAGATGTGTTTCGTGCTATTAATGGTTCACGTTTAGAAATCCATTGACTATTAATAAACATTTTTTTAAATTCCTCTAGCTTACTGAGCACCTTATCATAACTGCTGCAGTTGGTCTCTTACGATCCCTTGAAATGTGGGAGATTTAAAAGGGATACTGTAATATTACATTTCCGAAGATAAGGATAAATTCAAGGTCTGGAAACATTATAAATAGGAATGTTAATATAATTTAATTAACCTAGGAATAGGAATAAATAGAATTAACCGATTTGTGTTAAAATATTTTATTAATGTAACAAGCAATAGAATCTCGGTTGCACGGAAGACACACGCCGTATCCAGAGAGTCTGTCTTGCTCATTCACCCCTGAAGAAGGTCGCCGACCGAGACGTTGCCAAACCTGCCTAAGGTGCAATGACTTATTGACAGTCAAAATTCTACTCTTTCACTGAACTCCCTTTTCTTCCAGTTTGTGTTACATATACTAGCGATCAAATATTCTACATTACATTTCTTTCGACCGGCTCAGTGATAATATACGTTGCCGCTAAAGCGTGTCTGTCAGGGAAGTCTTAGGGTTGGACTGCCGATGGGATGGGATTTCGAAAGTCGCTTGGTGGAATTCACTGTCTAGAGGAGAATTCTATCAATTAGTTGCTCTGATCGGTAGTTTTCCGTGGTTCTCTGAATAATACCAGATAAATACCAGTGTAGTACCTTCACAAATGGATCACGGACCGCACACGATGTTTCCCTCCGTGTCCTTATCCCCTGACACTCTCTCTCTCTCTCTCTCTCTCTCTCTCTCTCTCTCTCTCTCTCTCTCTCTCACACACACACACACACACACACACACAAACAAACACACACACGTGCATTACACTAACACACATGTCTGGAGATCAGTCGGGGGCCTAAAACTTGTCTCGTTTGGGGCTGTGAACCACTGGAGAAGATACCTGGGATGCAAAACGGCGTGTAGTTTGCCGCCGGATATCACGTTCCAGCAAGGGAGGAACTGCGCCCCCTCTTCCCGCCGGCTATATCATGCATTTTCCTTCCGGGACTAAGAACCAATGTAGTTGTAGCGTTGGGAAAATACTTACTCCTGTATTCTTTCCACATGTCGTTCCATGTCCGTTTGTCGCCGGTGTCGTGTCCGTTTGTCGCCAGTGGGCATGAAATATTACAATCACAATCAAATGTTATTTTGAAACGTCTAGAAATATTTTTAGAAAATATTACTTCTTCACTAGAAAAAATTGTGTCGTGGTGAAAGAAAGAATAGAAAAGATTGACCGTGTCGTGGCAGTTTGTCGTGCCGATGTCGTGTCCGTTTGTCGCCGGTGTGCATGAAAAATTACAATCTCAATCAAATGTTATTTTGTAACGTCGAGAAATAGTTTTAGAAAATATGACATCTTCACTAGAAAAAATTGTCTTAGTTCACAGAACCACCGGTATATGGAGTAAAATACCTTGCGTTTGGCAAAAAAAAAGAGGCACCGATGAAACCGTACTCCAGCAAAATAACATCTTTTGATTTGTCATTTTTTTTTGCACATCAATAATTCATTGAATATTTCGTGTTCCCGGATGTGTCAACACCTATGGTCATTAGCACTGAATGTATAATGCATGTTTTTATCAAGGAAGGTGGCGGTGTTCTTCGTCTGCTGGATGGTGAGATCCGGTGACGACTTATCGGCGGAGATTTTTCAAACGGGTATCACAACCAGGGACACCACCCCATCCGAGAAAAACCGGAAGAGGTGGCACAGGGCTCATCAACAAATGTCACGGCAGTGCCTCAGACCGGGAGGTCCTGGGGTTCGAGTCCCGACGGTGACAGGATTTTCGCTAGCTAATAAATACATACGTGGCTAGGTCGAGTAATGTCGCTGTCTGGAGGAAAATTCTAGCGGCCAGCTGCTCTGATCGGTAGTTTTCTGTGGTTTCTCCGATGAATACGAGGCGAATGCCGGAGCAGTACCCTAAGAAACGGGCCCCGAACCATGCGTGATCTTTCTTTCCTCTTCCTTGTTCTGTCCTCACCCTTACAAGATTCCCGATATGGGAAAACCCCGCTAGCCGACGGTAGGTCGGCTCCGGATCTCGCCATCTAGTGGGAGACGATCACCACCACTTATCGAGAAAAATATGCACCACACTTTCGGAACGAATGACCTCTTGCAGTTGACGCCCCGGGAATCATTAATCAATAAATAAATAAAAAAAGGAGCCTGGAAGAGCTCCAAGCTCCCGACTAACTCCCCATGTGTGTGGTTTAATCAGTCTTGTCCTGAGCCACCTCAGCCGGTTTGCGCACCGACGTTATAGCCTCCAATTTTCTCTATTAATTACGGGTCTTTTCCGCTATTCATAGCAGTGCCGCGGCGGGTATCCCACTGTGCAGTGCCCGCGTATCTGCGGGTGGCAGAGATAAGCCCATAGCGTCTCTTGTCGTCACGCAGTCGTGACCCAGCACTTCCCGCGCAGTTCTTCCGACTAGGCGTTCTTGGACTAGTGCGAGAAAGGATCATGACGTCATGGAGTCGCCGAGTGCGATGGTTTGACACTCGCGTTCGTGTTGTATTCCGTATAGCCACGCACTTGCCCGACGTGCTGTTGATGTAAATATTCCGTGCCTTCAGTGAAAAAGAACAGAGGAGAAAACACTCCCTTGAATTGTGCGTTCCTGCTGCTTGAGAGACCCAAAGGAGTAACAAGAACGTAACCCGCGAAGAAAGTTTTCGATACGGATTTTGTCATTATTTTGACATAGTACCTTATACGTACTACGGAGAAATGTTGTTCATAGGTAAGATGAAATTATATAATGCTGCGGAAAACGTTTTTACTTTCTCGGCTACTTCGTAAGAAGAGAACATATTGCAATCCTGCGGCGGAAAACAGCGAATTTTCGACAGAAAAACTATTTTTGTCGTCCCTGGTAACGAAAAAGTGTATAAACCATGTTTCTATAGTAAATTTCTTCCTCTAACATGTGCTGAACACAGAATCCAGGTTTGTCCGTCTGTGGTCAAGGCTAACGCCTAAACCATTCAACCAATTTTCTCCAAAACGGATATTCATTACTACTGCGACTGCAACTGCGACTGCCACTGCCACTGCGACTGCGACTGCGACTGCGACTGCCACTGCCACTGCCACTGCCACTGCCACTGCGACTGCCACTTCGACTGTCACTTCGACTACCACTTCGACTGCCACTGCGACTGCCACTGCCATTGCGACTGCTACTACTACTATTACTTCTACTAGTATTACTTATACTACTGGGATTGCGACTGCGACTGCGAATGCCACTGTCACTGTCTCTGCGACTGCCACTGTCATTGTCACTGTCACTGTCACTGTCACTGTCACTGTCACTGTCACTGTCACTGTCACTGTCACTGTCACTGTCACTGCTACTGCTACTGCTACTGCTACTGCTACTGCCACTGCTTCTGCCACTGCCATTGCCACTGCGACTGCGACTGCGACTGCGACTGCGACTGCCACAGCATTATTATTATTATTGTTATTATTATTATTATTATTAATAAAAATAATATAAATGAATTTTTGCTGATGTTAAAGTAATGCTATAATTACAAAGAAGCTCTAGCAGTTGATATAAAATAACACACGCAGACTCACTATTTTGAAACAACAAAAGATCATTGCTACAACATTCAATTAAATAAATTTAAAAGAACATCTCTAATAACCCGTACAAACGCGCATACAGCATGGCAGTTACAATAAGATTAAATTGAACTGAATGGAAACAATGGACTCAGACCGTAGTTGGAGAAGGGGAGAAGGCTTCAAAAGACTGTTAAAGAAACGTAATACAGACAAATTTTGAGTTCCCAATATGCATTACTTAGAGGCATTTCTAGAACCACCTAAAATAATAATCACGCCCCAACTCCAACACTTCCAAATCTGTAATATTCATGGAATGTCCATTGTCTGCGTACAAAACCCATTTAATGTGTAAAAATTGGTATCTTCCGATCGATCGGAACTAACTCTAGGATTTGCGAATTGAAGCGAATATTTTGATTTTTGGGGGTACTTTACATAAAGCACCAACATGTTCAATGTTGACAAGACTCCTGCCGACTTTTTACTAACTTGATATAAGGGAGAATTCTGAAAGCCAATTATTTAAGAAATATTTGTTTACCTCAGCCACTGCATAAGAATGCTTGTGTATTGAAGTTATCAGTATTACCTTGTCTGGGCGAAAAGAAAATCGTTCTCTGTCGTAACTCGGGCGTGATAAAGTGTTAGGCGGAGGCTCCGCGCCAAAACTTTGTTCACGGAATCTGCACTGCTGTGAACTAGACCTTTACAAACGTAAAATTCTAACTTTCATTTCCTTCGTTCTTTACATGAGCGCGGCGTGCAACCACTCGGCTTCTCGATCTGCAAATAATGCAATTGCGTCGCATCACAAGCATAACGATGCAAAGATTCCTCGAATCGCGACAATATGAAATGCTGTATCTCTCCTCGTTTCTTGGTGTCCGTCCGATGGCGCGGTCTGTCGCCACTGCTTAGAAAGCAGTTCAAAATTTCAAAGCAGTTCAGTCGTTACAAAGAGTTTCGTACGAAAAATTTATTGCCTTTTCTCAGGAAGACTACCCTCGATTTTTATAGAAAAAGTCAAAGGCCTGACGTTTGCCGTACAGGGTGGCGCAGAGAAACGGGAAAATTTGAAGTTGATGTTGGCAGCCCTGTGGATGTACAATAAGTGGGGAGGTGACGGCAAACTGTCGGGTAGTAACGGACATTTAGTTGCAATGGAGCAGTGGAGTGGTGTGGAGCGTGCGGTCGCCGTGAGAGCGTACTACCGACATGGTGACAGTGTGACTGCTGCCCAAAGAGTGTTTCGGCGCCACTATGGAATCCCGCCCCGTGGTCAAATTCCTTCTTCACACGCAATCAAAACGTGGGTTCGTAACTTTGAAGAGACAGGTTCGGCCTTGAAAAAAAAGCCTTGTGGAGGTGTATTGTCTGTTCGTACCCCAGAAAACATTGATGCTGTGCAAGCTGCAGTGGTGAGGAGTCCTCGTCGTTCGGTGCGAAAAATTGCCTCGTCATTAAGGCTCGGGCGTCGGAGCGTGCAAATAATACTCCACGCCCTTAAATTTCATCCTTACAAGCTTCAGATTGTTCAAGAACTTAAACCTAATGATTCTGTATTGCGCCAACAATTTTGTGAAAAACTGTTGGCTAAAATCAATGAGGATGTAAACTTTATTGAAAATCTTTGGATGTCAGATGAAGCCCATTTTCATCTAAGTGGATACGTCAATAAGCAGAACATGCGTTACTGGGCACGAACAAATCCTGCTCAGCTTCACCAGCGACCATTACACAGTGACAAAGTTACTGTATGGTGTGCTGTGTCGTGTCGTGGGGTGATAGGCCCTTACTTTTTTGAAGATGAAGAAGGCTCCGCTGTCACTGTGACGTCTCAACGTTATGTCAACATGCTAGAGACATTTTTGGCCCCAAGGATTCATTCTCTTCCAAATCTTGACATTCAGCACACCTGGTTTCAACAGGATGGAGCCACCTCACACACTGCACGGCAGTCTATGGCAGCAGTAAGACGTTTGTTTGGGGATAGGATTATTTCAAAGAATGCTAACATCGCTTGGCCGCCGCGGTCTCCAGACCTCTCAGTTTGTGACTACTTTTTATGGGGACATCTGAAGAGCGTTGTGTATCAGACTAGACCAACAAATCTTACCCAGCTGAAGACTCAGATTGAAGAAAACATCGCTAACATCCCGGAGGACACATTGCGCCGGGCTGTGCAAAATCTTCAGCATCGACTGACTGAATGTGTACGGCGAAGTGGACAGCACCTAAGTGATGTAATTTTCAAAAAGTGATGACTAAGTAAATTTCCATTCTTGTAAAACATATTATTAGCATAAAATAAAATTTTGTAAGTTTCCTTCATTTTTTTCTAAATTTTTCAAATTTTCCCGTTTCTCTGCGCCACCCTGTATAACCTTTGATGTAATTCGCGCCAAAGAATTGCTATAAATGATTGAATTCCAAGTACGGCGCCAAATTTCAATTAATTTTGGCCGCCTACGTGCCAACAGCATCAATGTCACTGCAATGCTTCTGACCGGGAGGACCTATGAATCGAATTCCGACGGTTGCAAAATTTTCTCTATTAGCTAGATAGCTAGGTCGAGTTCAGCCGCTGCCTGGAGGAGAATTCTAGCGGCTGGTTGCTCAGATCGGGAGTTTTCTGTGGGTTCTCCGATCAATACCAGGCGAATACCGGAACAGCCCCCAACAAACGAGCTATGGGCCGCGCGCACCCTTGCCTATATCGTTCTTTTCATATCATTACCCCTCTCTTACACACACACTCCCATGCCCTACACTGCTACATTTCTGGGCAAAACCAGTCGAGAGGTTAGAACCTGTTCCGCCTGGGCCGGTGCCACGCTGGTTGGAAGATACAGTAAAACCTGTCTAAGACGCAGACTCGATAAGGCGGAAACTTGCCTTCGCCGGAAACGGAAAGGAATTGAAGCGAATATTTTGATTTTTTGAGAGTACCTTACATAAAGCACTCTGATAATACGACGTTATTAAAAATTCTGGAGAAGTCGGAAAACAAATATTGTTTTAAAATTAAACATTTACTTGTAAGTGTGGCGACAACGTACCAAGACATACTCAAATATGTGCTCGTGAATTCCATTTTTTCATCTACCCTCCTCCGAACATCATATATCCCACGCTACTCGTGCGAAAGTCAGTTTATTTGTAACACTATCTGATTGGGGAAATTCCCCGCAAGCCGACGTAGGTCACATCTGATCTCAGCATCCAGCGGGAGAAGTTTACCGCCACCTCCCGAGATAAAAACTTACACGACACTTACGGGAATAATGGTCTTAGCAGTTGACGCGCCCGGAATCACTGTTGAATCAAATAATGAAAATTTTATCGAAAGTGGCGTCAAATGTTTTGATTCAACTTAGTCCTCGAATAGCGTCAATGAATCTTAACTAAATGGTGCAGGTCTCAATTTCGATGAAACCCCTCATTTCTTGAAAATTGCAAAAGTGCAATTGTTTTCGGGGTCTTCTTATAACTACGATATTTAAGATAGTGATTTCCCTAATGAAATCGGTTTTTTAGATCTTGAAATTAGGTCGTGTACAGTTTTTGGAAAATATGCGTATTTTCGCATAATTTTGCGTGAAGTAGGCAATTTTTAAATATTTTTTTCTAAAATAAGGATCCGGTTTTATCTTTAAATGTTTCCCTCGTATATGTCAATAGACGGTTAAGATAATTGGTGCTTGTCTCATTTCCGGCAAACTATATTTTCGAAAATTGCAATAGGTTAACATTTCAAAACTACAGAATTGAAGACAAGAGATTTTTTCCCCTTCCGCAAAATATCTTCTAAAAATTCAGCATTTGGAAAACGTCATGCACAATTTTTTGAGAAAACGAGTTTTCACTCTATTTCTGGTTGACTGCAATGACTGCAAATTATAAAAAGAATATTTTCTCAAAAACGTATCGAATTTTTTCGTTAATTGTTTTCCATGTCTTAAACAAGGGTCGCTTAAAGGAATGGTGTAGGTCTCATTTTCGTAGATCTCTTGAATTCTCGTGAATTTTGGAAAATTGCATGTTGGAAATATTATTAGATTTTGGAAATATTATTAGATTTTGAAGCGTTGGCTCGATTCTGTGGATACTTTACATGAATTCCTAACATAATTTTCAAAATTTTCTTAAAAATGATTCAAAATTTATTTTTTTGTATAGAACAATATACGCTGGAAAATGGGTACATCTCATTTTTGTTGAACTTCCAACTCTCAGAATGTTTCAAAAACCTCAAAAATTTCGGCGTCTTTCTACAACTACAATATTAAAAATAGAGATTTTTTCCTTAATGAAATATGGTCTTCAAATTTAGATCTTTAAACAGATTCACGTACAATTTTTCGAAAAAAAAGGAGTAATTGCCTTTATTGCAAGCAAAACTTCAGCGGAAACTAAAAAATATTATCTCATAAGCGGATGTAATTTGTTTCTTTAATTTTATATTGAAAAGATAAAAGTACGCTCACAAAAATTATGCAGGTGACATTTTCATTTAAATTCTCTCTATTATCGAAAATGCTAAAAGTTTAATTTTTTGGGGGTGTCTTAATACTTCTACGATATTGAAGATTGATTTTAAAGGAAATCCGTTCTTTAAATTTAGATCGTGAAATAATGGCAACGAAAATCTTTGACTTATTGAAAATTGAAAGTGAAAAATTTCATCTTTGGTTTTAAAGTGACACACGCCGGTTCAATCTGGCCTAAAACCGGGCCATAATGGCAAAATTCAAAGAGCACGTTCGGAACTTTGAATTCTCAAATTTTGTTCATTAGGTACTTCAGCTCCAAAAAGTTATTTCCATCATTTTTCCCCTCACGGGCTCATAAAATTACCGTTGCTCCAATCTCTCGAATTCATTGATTCTTGTCGACAATATTCATGAAATCAAAAAATCCACAAAACTTTAAATTTTGCGGAAAATTTAATTTTTTTGTGGATCTTTTGTATCACCCCTCTTTTGACGATATGTTAAATATATTTTAAAGGAAAAGTATCTAATGCTTTTATTTGATTCAGCTGAATTCTAACCCATGAAGCGTAACAAAGTCAGTTATAAATGTCGTAACTTGTACTTTTTATCCTGCGTATTCCTGCCTCAATCTTTTTTTTTTTAATTTATCAAGTATAATTACCTTATTCAAAAGAACAGGCATTTAGCTTATCATATCTCAACCTTTTTTGCTTTATCGCCATTTCACTACACTGCTACGTAGCAACATTTAATACTAGATCTCTAGGTGTCTTCGACGCCACTAGAAATTAATTTCTCGGTATTTTCTTAATTTTTCTCCCTCTGATAACTATTTTTAATGGGAGAATTGCTGATGTAAATTTCATGAATCAATATTATAAGGATCAGTATTAACTCCTGGCCTCTGAGCACTAATTTTTCTAGTGTACTTTGAGAATTCTTATTTTCTTGTAGAAACCAAGACTGTGAATTCGATGACGTTATCTCGAACTAAAGTTGATAATTTTTTCGATCACATATAATATTTTTAACCGCCAAAAGTAGGTCTGAACAGCATTAATTCCCAACAGATGTGTGTCAACTGTTTGAGATTCGTTCTTGTATAAGTTCTATTACTTTCTCGTAATGTAGTATAATCAAGATATATTTTTGGGAATCCTTGTTATCGAAAGAATCTTTTTCTTGAAACTTTTGACTGTCAGTCCTGTCTTTGAATAGCACTAGTACCTAAACAGTACACAGGATTTTGAAGTAAATAAATGTTATCGGATCCATCAGGCTGATTTTTTCCTCCGTCGAGTTTCCAAACATTTAATATTCGGGACTTGTGACAATTGCGCAACCTCAACTGACGACTGGCACTCCTTGAAAGTATTCAAAAGTGTAAATGGAGCGCAACGTTTATGCGTAACATGTTTGCATTCTCCAAATCCGAATGTCCTGCTAGCGTAATTATGCTATTTAATGACAATTCTTTTACTATTAGCTTCAAGTGAATGATATTTCTCCTGAACAACTTCCGTGAACCCCATAATTCATGACAGAAAAAAAATCATATCTAATGCAACATAGTGAAATTCGCCCGCAGATACATATTTTTTCACTTATTGGGTACACTTTGAGACCGTAATGTATGTCATCAATTGAGAAGTGGCGGGACTTGGAACGTGTTTATAATTATATACTACGCTTTTTGACGTATATTCAGGGTTTTATCGCCAGCGAAGGCCATATATTATGATTTTTAGTCAATAGCATGGTAGAAACCTTTCTAGCTTGGGTAAAAGGCACTCTGAACGTCAACTGGTTTAGAGGATAATTTCCGCAAATGACAAGCCATTTAGATTTAATCTCAAAGTTTCCAGAACCGCGCCGGAAAGCTGATCTAACCCGGAAGTGAGGGACCTGGCAAGCCGTTGTTTCAGTTGAACTAGACTTACAGAGAAAAAATGAGAGCTTCCATTCATGGATTTCGTTCTAACGTGTTCGTAATATGAAGAAGAACATACATATCTAAAAACGAATCTGCCTCAATATGTTTTTCCGTGAAGTTTTCCCGTGAATAAAATTGTCGAATATGAAGCCCGTTAAGTCTACTTTTCTTTCTTCTGAATGAAATGTAAGATTCCAGTACAAACTGAAATATGCTGCTCTTATTCAGAAATAAGTTATGCATATTTTTTCTCAATTTTTTTTTTCGATTCTTAGGGGCGGTCGTGATGGATATCTGATTATCATACATTATGACCACTTTCTGTTTAGTAAGAGAAAAATCAGATGAAAAGTTTGGAAATATTTGGATAAGATACGTATATTTCATTAATTTTCTGTTTTATTTAAACAAATTTTGAATTTTAAAAACTAAAAAGTCATTTTTGTACTTTCCTGGTTGACAAAATGTAATATTTTTTTCCTTTTTCTATTTTTAGATTTTTTAAATTTTATTTTATTTATTTTTACGTTAAAAACAGTTAAAAAGTGTGTGTGACGTGCTATGGGGAGAAGTGAATTCTGGGCACGTATTCAAAATCCTATGATCCCTACCCTAAGTATATACTACTTGAATTTTGAATAAAGAAAGAAAATTAGCGTGTTTTGCGAGGATTGTTAGTAAAATATTCGCTCCGATGTAATAAAATCTATTTTCAAGGGTAAATCAGCAATAAATTTGGCTCTTATCCCTCATCATGTCCTTCGTCAAGGAACATGGTGATAATTTGAATAACGGCGTGACAACAGGGAAAACGATAATTTGAATTGCCACCGAAATCGAGAAGTCGTTCACAGATAATGAAGTTACATTTATGTCCAGAAGCAAAACAAAGGGCCATCTCAGCATTTGCTCAAAGGATCAGAGAAAATGGACGAAAAACCTGATCGACATGGGTGTCATTGAACCAGAAGCTTCGGTACAATACTCGTTAGCCGGCCCGGTGGCCGAGAACGCTAAGGCAGTAGTGTCGTAGTAATCTCTGACCGAAAGGTCACAGGTTCAAGGCCCCCCTCGGGCATGGTTCGCCCTTTCACCCCTTATCATCACCATTTCGTTTCATCTTCATAGTCACCATAACGTTAACTCCAATGGTGGTCGCTAATGACCTAGATGTTCATGCGACCTTAAATAACCAACGAAAAAAATTATACTTGTTACACATTATTTAGAATTATGCAATCCAAATGGTTAATAATAATTAAATATCCCTGTTAAAATTAATTTTACTTTCCTTTTGATGCTCAGTATAGTCTCTAACTATATAGAAACAGTTTTGCACCAGAAACGATTTCATTTGGGATTTAAACTTTTCTATCGAATTTAGTCGTTTATTATCATTTAGTAAAGTGTCGTAAAATATTGTACATGTATTGTATGTCAATTTTTTGTAATGAACTGTTGATACTGCCACCTGATGAATATGATATCTACGTCGAGTGTTATAGTTATAGTCATCGGCGTTTGCAGAAAATATATTGCCGCCCTTAAGCAAGTCATTATTGACAAAAACCACTAATTCGTAAATCAACAGACAAGATAATGGTAAAATTCCTAGATTAATAGAGAGAGACTTACGAGTATCACGTGGGTGGGACTTGTTTATTATTCGTACAATTCATTTTTGTAATCTAAAAGTATGCTATAAGATGTATTTCCCCAGAATATTATGCCATATCTCAAGCGGGAATGAACATTCGCAAAATATACACAATGAATAGTATGAAGGCCGACTGAATTTGAAAGAATTGTGAACGCGTAGCATAATCAACATAATTTTGTGTTCAAATCATTTAAAGGACGTTCCATTTGAAGTTTGACCTAATCGAGAGACCTAAAAATTTTGTTGCCTTAACATCAGTCAATGGTACACCGTTCATTTTCAATGGAGTACCGAATTGTTTATTTGAAATGGAAAACTCTATTTAAACCGTTTTCTTTTCATTTACTATTAATTTGTTATTTCGGAACCAATTTGAAACATCTGATATTGTACTGTTTACGGTTTCTTCATTGCAAAGAAAGTTCATATTAATGTTGCTTAACCAAAACATTTTTCGAAACATGTGAAAGATACGAACATTCAAAAGATGCATTTTAATGCCATACAAATGTTATTTTCATTTAGGTATTTCATGGGATTAAGTCAAGAGCTAAGAATGTTAGATTGTACATTTTCGATAGATCATTTCTGTTTCTACACATCTACAATGATGGGAATATATTTAAAGGAATTCTTTTAAGAAAGTTATCTTGTTTCACTTTATTTTAAACACACACTTTTATACTTTTGTTAACAATTTATTTTAACGCATTGACATTTCAATCATCGATAGCATCTTTTAAAAAAAGGCGTCTGGGACCAGGAATGTGAAACATTTTGAGGATTTAATGAAAATGACCACGAAGAGGTTTTCAATAAAAGTGAGAAGGAAGATGTTCGAATAAATGTGATGAATTTTCATAATATATCATACTATTATCTCCCTTAGTGTTAACTTAAAATTTAAAGTGAGTGTCATGATAAGAAGCTCCCTCGTGGCTAATGGCGAAGTCGCTCGCCTTTGACCACTGAGGTCTGGGTTCAATTCCCGTCGAATCTCATGTGAAATTTGTTCGAACAAAACGAGTTTGACTGCTTCACAAGGGCTAGTCTAACCCCTGTGAAGTGTCCTTAACCTTACCCCAATTCTTATTCCTTCCCATTTCTGGCCCCTGGGTAGTGACGCAGGAGGCGCGTACGCGGAGTTGCTGCGGTCCTCTTGACAACTGACTGCGACGAGACGGGTCATACTTTGGCAATACTAATGGAAGATTACTCCCCAAGCGCTCTAATTAATAGAGGATTACTCCGCTGTGCTAAGCGCTCAACGCCCCCCAAGGGGCTTCGAGACACGTTACGTCAAAGTAGCCGCAACAAATTAAAAAAAGACTTGTATGCTTTTAGTCATAACACAAGATGTTTATTAACAACTTGTTTACGTGATAAAAATTTAATAGATATTTATTTATTTATCTAATTAATATTGGGGAATACATAATTACATACTCGTAAATACAGCATTTCACTCGCAATTATTTCTCATTAAGAAGTATAAAAAAGAGATATGTTCACGTAAACATTTCTCATAAAAACATTTATGTAATAATAAATTAAATCGTGGATCAAAATGGAGTGAAATACAAGTACAATGATTTCCCTTCGGATGTTACCGGTTAGTATGTTCACACTAATACCCCAATCATTACATTTTCTTTTGTTTTCGTTAATTTTGTGAGTGAGCTTCATAAGCTCTTATTTTTTTTAATTTTATTTTTAAAGTTATTCACAAAGTTTTGTAAAACAATCTTATTTTTTTATTTTTTCGGGGTATTTTCTAACACTGCTTAACATCTTATTACAAATTAGGACATTTATATAATTTGCTCTTGAGTAAATGTCTCCCATCTCGAGTTTTACATGAATATGGAGCAAAAATTTAGACCAGTACAAAATACAGTATTTCAACTATTTTTTTTAGAAAAATTGTTAGACGCCAATGCGATCTCTCAGGTAAAATGGAATTTATTCAGGCCTGAAGAATTCAAGTTCAGTTTCATCTCTTCCTATTGTTTTCTCGAATACAATAGTCATACTGCCACACATACTTCTTAGAGAAGAACAATGATGTTGTCGTGTGAATGCATAAGGAGAAATGAAACCCTTATGCCTAATTTCACGCATATTTTTCTTCACCATTCAAAGAGGAAAGGTACAGGTATTGTGGTGCAACAACCTTCCGAGAATCATTTCTAGAGGTTTCTCACACCGATTCTTAGAAAACGTGATTTACTCGAAGCAAGTGACTTAAAGCAAAGACGCAAACAAGAAATGCTCCAGTACTGGGTACTTTTGTGCTTGTCTTCTGTATTTATTTGTGTAGGGACAGTGGAAAAACAAGTTAATAAAACATTCGTTTATAAAGAACGGTGAGTTGTGATCACATACGATTGAGACATTGTTCGTTTTCTATGATAATTAGCGGATGATTGAACGGTCGTGGAACTATCAGTAGCCCCGCTAAAAGTGTAACAGGGTCGTCTTGCAAAAAATATTTTTTTTATTTTTTTTAGGAAACTGACTGACTGTAGTAAAACACATATTTCATTGCTCACAATATTAAACATTCTTGGTGCTACACTTCTATAAAATATTTGATGAGCTGTTAATTTTGATTTTGGAACATAAGACCTTTCATATCTTCTTAAGTTGTATCTTTTTTCATGTGGTATTGAAACTGCTGTGCTTCTGATGATAAAAATTTTTAGGACTTGAAAAATATATCAGTGTCTTAAAGGAAGAATTTTGAGATAAAAAAAGCTCTTGTATGTTCATATTTTGCTTTAAATGATATTGTTCTCATAAAACGATTTTGAAAGGAACGTGTTGTGAGTTTTATTAAACGTTTTGGGGAAATTATTGATCGGTACGTCCCACCCCAACATGAAATTCCAGATTGAAGTCTAGAACCAATAAGTGCATGAGAAACCCTAATTAATACTTTTCTAGGGCATAGCTGACTGAGTAAATAAAATTTTCTTACAGTGCTGTAGAGCTCTATTTTTTTTAAATTTTTTAACATGTTCCCTTCGTGATATTTGACTATCATTAACTAATCCTAAGTACTTAATATTAAAAACTTGACCTACTTCGAGGCAATCACAATAATCATTCGTATCTTTTATACATCTAATTTCATAAAATTTTAAGGGAGTGTAAAAATTAAATCCACTCTTTAACCTAAATATCATATACATAGTTTTATGACTCAGGATCATAAACTGCTTATCAAACCAGAAGCTAAGAAATGATAAATCTGTAGTCATTGCATTATACAACGTGTTGAAGACCCTATTTTTATAAATAAAGGCCTATTATCAGCAAAGGAAATTAAACGACCATTGAAATGGCCATTACATAAGTCATTTGTATAAATAAAAAAAAAGAATTGGCCCCAATACTGATCCTTGCGACACTTCACATGTAATTGAGCCAGACTCACGTTCACAATTACCAATTCTAACTGTTTGTTCCCTTCCAGAACGATAGCTGACAAACCATTAAAGAGGTAGACCTCTCACTATAGCTAACCATAATTTATCAATCAAAATTCCATGGTCGATTGTGTTGAACGCTTTGGTAATGTCAGCAAACAAAGCAGAAACCTTATCGCCCTTATTCAATGGATCATAAATAACTTCCATAAATGTAATTAAAGCATCCTCTGTGGACTTACTCTCTCGAAATCCGAATTGATTACTACTAAAAAAATATATTTATTTAGAAAATCAATTAATCTTTTCTTAACAATTTTTTCAAGTATTTTTGCAAACACTGTTAACAATGAAAGCTACGATCTCCCTTCTTAAATATTGAAATAACAGTTGGTTTTTTCAAGCATTTCAAGAATTCATTAATTCTAAACTATATGTATCTATACTCTTATCAACCAAAACATAATTCAATACAGTAATTAATTGTTCTCAATCGATAAAAATGCATTTACTTACAATATATTTATTAAGTAATTATTTATTTAATTCTACTCCTCCGTAGATTGTTACAGTCTTATTTTTCAATTCTTACCTCGTGTTTCTATCGATAAGCACAAATAGTCTCTTCCATCGTGATATCCACAGAGTCAAATTTTATTCTAACTTCCAATTCTTAACTTCCGTGTTTCTAACAATAATTACAAGTATTACTTTCTTCCTTCGTGATGTCTGAGAAGTCAAACAGTCACCGTTTATCCCAACATTTTACTATTAAATGCAAATGTGGCGAAGAATTTGTGATACTAATTCAATAAAACACTAGAACGTAATAATGTCAATGAATTCTATATAAATCGTTTGTTGTGCAATATTTATCATGCAGCTATTACTAATTATAATAGTACGTATAGTAATCCTATAACCTGGTGTGCCCATTGATCCGGCGTCCATTATTCATGGTTGGACTCCGATCAACACCAGGCAAACTCCACCTCCACCAAACAACGGTCCTCGTGCGATCTTTCCTTCTTTTTCCTTGTTTTGTCCTCACCCCTAACTTACACACTTGCACATACTACCGCACGTGTCGGGAGACTAGTCGGGAGCTTACAGTGTATCCCGACTGGGACAGTGCCCCGCTGTTGGGAGATGCCTGGTTGGGGAAAAACCCTGCAAGCCGACATGTAGTGTGACGTCGTGGGTAGGGATAACGCCACAAGAACAAAGACACGAATGGGCTATATGCAGTTTATTTTAGATAAGTATTTACAGTATGTAGAGGTCCTCACTCTGAGGCGTTTGTTGGAGCTAAATGTTTTCGGCCCCTCTCTATACTCGCGCCATGCGGCGGCGTCCGCGAATAGCCAACTAGGCCGACTCGACATCTGATGTACCCTGCTTAAACGCCATTTTATTAAAAACGGCTTCAAATTGTTTCAAGGAAAATTGCTACTTAGGTCGAGATTTTAGCTTTTTCGAATTCTTAAAGTAATATTTCGGGTTTTACAATTTGGAAAGTAGAAAGTTGATAATTTTTTTTAAAAATGTACTTAAGGCGGGGATAGATAGCAGCTTGCAAGAAGGAGGGGCAAGAGTGTACAGTACCAGTCTACACCAAGGAAATTAGAAAACTCTACTACGAAAAAGTCTGTGCCAATCTGTAGCATAATTTCTAATTTCATAGTTTCATTTCTGTGCATCACATCTACACATTTTACCTAACTAGTCTGGTATAATAGATATATTGATCTCGTTCAAAAACTCTGAACTTTACGGACGATTAGGAGTAGGCGGTTATTCTTGAGCTACTAGCGCTCGATGCATAGTGCCGTACGAAGAGAAATATATAGCGAATTACGAAAGAAGAAACGTTACGAGTGTAAGTAAGAACGTTAATTAAGGAGTGTTTAAATATACGGATTAAAATAGATTGTATATATATATACTTATTTCTACTTCAATTCAATGAACAAAGACGTGATTTCCTCTTAGTTTCTAAGAACAGCAGCCAATAGGGAGCAACATAAGCAGTTGTCCGGTTTGAATGTAAAATAAATGTCTTCTAATCAATTAGTTACACATTGACAAATTCACGAAAGGTTTCCACCGCCTTTGTATGTTTCTAAATACGTCCAAACACGAAGTAGGCGAATTAGGCGGGAGACAAGAATAGACAGTAAACAAGGATAGACAGGAATAGAAAGGAAGGAATCAATAATTCATTGATGCGAAATGCTGCGGAGGATATTTCTTCGCTTCTTTCATTGCTGAACTAAGAGGCACAGACGTTCCAACATATGATGCAAGTGGCGTAGCCCATAACAAAAGGAACATGCGAGATGGTCGATCAGCGTTGAATTCAAAACGGCCTACTGACTGTGAAGGAACACAAGAGTGCTTGGAACCTGGAGTGGCACATTCAGCATTTTTTATAATAATGTGAATTTGGAAGGAACAGCAGAAGGAAGGAGCTGTTTCGGAAGGGAAAAGGTAAATCCTTTTCCGTCAGGATCGAAAACGTATATCTGCCCTTCACATTTCAAACAGATCCCTCATTAAAAATTAAGAAGGGAGCGAAATCGGCGACAACAAACAAGATGTTTACTTATTCGTCTATAAAGTTCGATGTGCCCTGATATACTATTCGCAGGTGCAGATCCAAAATAGTAGTATCCAATAGGCAGGGAACTTTCTCAGAAAAATAAAAATTCTCTATTTGTTTGCTGATCATTCGCGCGATATTTCTTTCCTCTTCCTTGAACTATCCTTACCCATTACTTACACCCACACTTACATGCAGTACAGTACCGCACATGTCGGGAGACCAGTCAGGAGCTTTGAGGTGGGGCGGTGCCCCGCTGGTGGAATATACACGGTTGGGGAAATCCCTGCTAGTCGACGTTAGGCCGGCGCCGGATATCGCCATCCAACGGGTAAAGATCACCACTTACGGGACTAATAGCCTTAGCAGTTGACTTACCCTGAAACACGAAATAATGAAACTTTAATGAACATTAACATTATTCGCCTTATTCATTCTCGGTGGTATGTTGGTCTCTTTCTCACAAGGATGTGCCGCTTATGCGAGATTGACTAATGTTTTCGGTCACAAATGCAATGGTCATTGGTCCCGTTATTGTAGTGAATGTTTTCTATCGGGATATGACGATGTTCCTCTTCGCTGGTTGTTAATATCATACACGTTGATTTACGAGGGATATTTCCATCCAGTTGTGTCACCGAGTGGGTCACCGCCCCGGCTGGGACAAGCTCTATATTCCCCCAGTTGTAAACACTCTCGATACCCTGAAGTTCGTTTAGCCATGACAGTTAATTCATGTTAATTGTTGTGAATGAATAAACAAGTTTTAAATGTTAGATGTATTAGAAAATTTCCGAATACTAATTGCACCGTCATTTGAGAGGTATTCCTCATCTACAGCCCGACCTCCTGTGGATCCGCCTGTGTAGCTAGAGGGAGCGTGCTCAAATATTGGTGATGCGTGTGCGTTCACACGCAGTCCGGAAACGTTTCCTGCGAACGCGGGGCCAGGGCGGTGGGGGCGGGGCGGAGGGCGGAGGGCGGTGGGCGGGGCCGGGCTCCTTTTCGCGGGCGCTTCTGGAGCGCGCGTCCCCGCGGCGCGGCGCGGCGCGGCGGAGGCAGCTGTCGCGTGGGAAGCAGTGCGCGGCGCTCCTCCACGGCTGGGCGGCGGCGGCGGCGGCGGCGAAGACGCGCGCGCGGGAAACGGGGCTGAGTGGAGATGGGCGGGGCAGATCCGCTGGAGCTGGAAGAAACTCACGCGACCAGACCGTCCACGTGTTGATGGTAACTCCTCGGTCCTCTCATATATTTGTCTGATTTTCTTCTCCCCCCCCTCTCTCCCTTTCTCTCTCTCTCTCTTCGTTCTCTTCTTTATCTCCTCCTCCTTCTTCTTTCGTTATAGATCAAGTTGTAGTTGACTGTGAAATATGCATTACCTTGTAAAATATCATTTCCCCGCCGGCGAACGGGTTGCCCATTCTGGCACATGATCATTCGTTAGTTTCAAAAATATAGCAATATGAAAAATAAGTTACATAAAATATCTATTTATTAAGGAAATGTGTTGGGTAAATAAAAAATAATTGTTTTATATTTAAAAGTAGCTCTGTGGCAATGAATTTATGTAAAATTCGACACACCCAGGCCCGGGAACACTGTTAGCTGCCAAAAGACGGATTAATCCAAATCTAAAATGCCAAATACATATATGCATGTTTTACACAAACTCCATGAAATAGATTATTTTGATGAAGTATTTGATGGGCTTTGTCTGGTTGAAAAAAATCTTTGGTGGATATTTTTATTTCATAACAATTCTTTTCACCGCGACATTTACTGTTTACATTATAGATTTAGTATATTACTGCTCTTTTTTTTTAGTTCAAAGTCTGATGGACTTGTAATTTAATATCTAGCATAATAACCTATGCATAACAACATATCATGTCTATCTATTAACCTTTCTTTACGAATAGGTATATAGGTGATGAATTGGTAGTTTGTTAGCTTCAAAAACAGTTTACAATCTTTCAATAGCATCCACCCTAGGCTTTTATTTATCTTAGAGCTAGAATCTGAACAGCAAATTATTAGCTTTCTAGAAGTACTTATTGTTTCTGAAGATTACACCATAACCACGGATGACCATAATAAAGCCTCCTAGTCAAACTATTAAACTACAAGTCTAATTAAATAAATTGTTCTCTTAGCCAATCGTACGTTCCTTTCAAAAAAATGAAAATTGATTCTTTTCAAAACATTGAAAATTTTTAAATTAAATCTCTCGTTAACAATTTACATAATTTAAAGTTGATAGAATATGGCATCAAATGTAGACTTTGTAAATTTTTCAATCCCAATCATTCTGTCAACAACTTAATTATTTCTCCAAATGATAATTCTTTGAACCGGATCTTGCTCCATTTCAACGAAACTGTTTCGGTTTAATTGAAAAGAATGCGAGCTAAATACAATCTAAAAATCGTAAACAGTATGTCTAATCTAGACATCAAAGATTGCAAGATGGATTATTTCTGTAATGTGTATTCTATTCCTAGCAGAGAATACTAAGCATCGAATATAGGAGAAACGGGTTCACACTTAAAACGTCTTCTTGAACATACTAATTATAAAAGAAATCAATGCCCCTACAGCCTTAACTTCAGCCACCCAACAGCCTTAAAACGTCTTTTTGAACATACTAATTAAAAAAAAATCAATGCACCCACAGCCTTAACTAAACATGTGATGAATAAACTACATATCTTTGAACTTACTTGGCTATCCGGGAGACGCCGCGTCCAGGGCACAGGTGCCTGTGGGCCTGGCACCTGTGCCCTGGACGCGGCGTCTCCCGGATAGCCAAGTAAGTTCTAATTCCGACCGCGGAAGCCTACGCTCTTATATATCTTTCATTTTAATAACTCCAAAATTGTTTAGGTCGAGAATAAGTATAGAAAACGTCTTATTAAAGAGAGAATCATATTAATCCAGCAAACGAATACTGTCAATGAAAGAAAAGATGTGGACAATTTGCAAATATTATGCAAGTGTCTGTTTACTTAACAACTTCATAATTATAGATGTTTCATTACTGTGTTGCTCTTCTAGTTTCTCCCTTTGCTATACATCATGTGTAAGTTCCATGGTCCTCGTTAGTCCGTTTTTATTCTTCTGATATTCCTGTCTTGTTTCACACCATTCGAAAATGATGACGTGTTTGTCGTGTTCTACCATGGTTGTTTTAAATGTTTTACATATTGTAACTGATTGTCGTGATTTCATGGTTTTATATAAAGATTTTAACGTTTTAACTAATGGTTTTCTACATTGTGATTAGTGTGAAATGGTAATTTTTATCAGTCATTTATAAAAATTGTTTGATACTGTTGATTCACACCACAGATAACGCATATTGATGTTGTTTTTTGCACTTGAAATGGGGTTGCGCAGAGCACCCGAAACGACGTGGAGAATATACTATCAAGACAAAAAGTATTCAACAAATATGTTTGCTTATAATCCCTCCAGGCTTTTTGGATACTTCATTAAAACATTGAGTTAAATATTCGTAATTAAATTATGAGCTTGATGATGAGGTAGCATTTTGAACGACACCTCGAAAAAATATATTTATTATTTCGTATGTAATGTTTAAGAATCTTCTTTCCCGTTAAAAAAATAAAGTGTCGACATTGATCTCGGCCCTCTTCAGAACAAGTAATGTGAATAACCTAACCCTCTGTGCAACACCGGGAGACGCGACGAATCCAGCGGACATAGGTGTACATGTCATTCCCGCAGATGAAAACTGTTTTGTAATGTTACTCAGTTCAATGTTACTCAGTTCATTACGACATTCTCATCGCATCACATTCCAGAGGTGTATGAACAGGCTGCGGCAGGGCTGTGTCAGCATTGGCGTAGCCTATGCAGCGTCGCTGACCGGAATGTTCTATAGGGTTCCAGTACCGACGGTGGCGAATTTGCGACAGTAGTTATGTAACTAGTAGGACGAATTCAGCAACTATGTGCAAGATAATTGTAGAGGAAGGTTGCTTGGTAGTTTTCCTTGGTTTCTCCTCGCGCGATCTTTCTTTCATCATGCTTGCTCCCTCGTCTTCTTAAGACATGCATGCGCATGCACTACAGGACCACATGGTGAAAGATCAGATGGGGGCTTAGAACTTGTCTCGGCTGGGGGAGGGCACCTCACGAGATGTCACGTACTACACTTACGGTGACTTATGTCACGTACTACACTTACCAATGACCATAGAAGTCGTCCACGCCAGAAACACTAAATAATGAATGAATGAATAAATGAATTAATGAATGAATCAATCAACCGATCAAAGCATTCCCACAAACAATACACATTTTTCAAAATCCCTTACCATTATTTTACTTTCTATGCATGTATTTTGCATTTTAGTGTCGGATCAATCCAGCTTTTGCCGGCTAGCGGTATTCACAGGCCTGGGCCTGTTTTTATTTATTATCCATGCCTGGGGTAAGGAAGACATGTGACGAACAGAACGACTTCCCTTTACCGTATGTAGCATACGTGGCCTGACTGAGGTTTTCTTTCGGCTATAGAAACTGAGACGAAACCTCTATTTTTATACCGACCGGGGATCGATCCGGGAACGCACCACGGAAAACTAATACGCTTCTACTAGTTCAAGAGCCACTAGAGGGGCACATTTTATTATTATTTAGTTCGATTATCGGCCATCTAGGACCACTCTACACTGTTATCCTTCAAGGCCCAGTCCTATTTATTCCGGTGATTTTAACGTTTTTTTTCAATGGGAGGATCCTCTTTCTCGGCTGTATCCAGTTATTAAACAAGATTGTTAATCATGAGTTATGAATTATGAGGTGATAGGTTGACGATGGGGAATGAAGGACATTTAGAAATACTACCGTGCCTACGCAGGATTCGAACATGCAGCCTTCTCAGCGCAGACGACGGCTGCTGCAACCGACTGCGCCACGGGGGGTGCACATTTTATTTTATTATTATATTAATAGTCGTTTATGCAATTAGTTTATAATGTTAAGCTTTATTGTATGGGTATGTTTTGAAAACGAAAGAAGTTAGGAGCGAGCTTTCAAATTTGTACGAATGCAATAAAGTAACATTATAAACGAGTTGCATACGCTATTTTTGTAAAACAGCATTAAAAATTTTAAAATAGAATAAAACTTAATTTTGCGAAACAAGTTTCTTGTGAAGTTTCGGGGATATGGCATCTATGCGAGAAAACGGTGGTCGGCTGTTCTGTTTTTCTCTGCCTCCCCAAGATTCTCTCGTTGCAATTGGCTGAATGTGTGATGACGTAATCATTCGTGCGGTAAAATCTAATACGTCATTATTTGTGCCGTAAAATGCCCGATTATGAACGATTTCTTATAACAGAAAAGGTCGTTTATAATGCTGGTATACAAAAAAATATGGGCATTGAACACAACCGCCACACCCGAAATACATTCTGGGACCGCGTGTGCTGGGAGAATGGTGGTGTGCAGCACCGTAGGGCTAGCCAATCCGCGGGTGCTGGTGGGCACTGGTTGGTAGCGATGCGACATCGATGTCGATGTTTTCACCAGGATCGGTGGCTTTCCTTTCTCTTCCTTGTCCTATCCTCTCCCCTTACACGCACACACTTACACTAACATGCATTACACTACCACACATGCCGGGAGACCGGTCGGGAACTTAGAACTTGTCCCGGCTGGGACGGTTCCCCGCTCAAGGGAGATACCTGGTTGGGGAAACTCCGCTAGTCGACGGTGGGTCGGCGCAGAATCTCGTCATCCAGTGGGGGAAGATCACCGCCACCTCCCGATGAAAAACATGCCCTGTACTAACGGGACTAATGACCTTGGTAGTTGACGCGCTCGGAATCACTAATCAATCAATCGATGTTTTCAAAATATCAACGAATTAACGCCAATGTTTTTTTAACATCGATGTTTTTTGACAACGATGTTTTGTGGTCAATGTTTTCCCTTTTTCGTTGGTTGGTTTCTGAATGAAAAATTCGCATGATCACAATACTGTAAAAGTTAAAAATGAAATAACTGAACACTGTTATTTCATGTGTTGGAACCAAGGGAATGCTGTTTGTTCATCGACCATCTCTCGTCCGAGATGACCACCATGCCCTTGTATTTCTTCTTTCTTTATATTCATTTACCAAATCGAGGTGTGGTCAGCAAATACGCTGTGGGCGTAGGGTCTGTCCCTTCTCGTATTCTTGTTCGACGAAGTGATCAACACGAACACTGTCAAATTAAATTTTAATGCCCTCGAATCTAACGTTAGAGGTTACTAAACCAGTCTAAAAATCGGTGTTGAAAAACATCGATTTTTTTTGTCGATGTATGTATGTTTTGTCGATGTTTTTTATCGATGTCGCATTCTAACTGGCAGAGCGAGTGCGCTAGGAGAGGCGTGGCGGGCCAGCGTGGGGCGGGTGGTGCGGGGCGGGGCGGGGCAGGGCGGGACGCGTCGGCGTGGTGGCGCCGCGGCGTCTCGCGCCGGCGCGTGACGTCAACAGGCGTTCGGGGAAGCGCGCGCGAAACCGCCGCCGCAAGCGTACGTGCCCGCTCGCGCCCCACATTCGCCGCGCCGCGCCGCGTGGGAAACGCGACGCCGCCGGATGCCGAGGACGAGGAGGGAGTCGCAGCGCTCCGCCGGACGTCGTTCAGCCTTACGCGTGGAGATGACGATGGCAGCAACGGACGAAGTAATCTTTGGTTCTGTCTGTACGTGACGCGACAGCCCGCCTACTAGTCATGTCCTACCAGCAGCGTCCGATAGCCTGCGTACGGGCCATGGCCTACCAGCAGCGTCCCGGCCTCGCGGCCATGGGTTTAAGGGGGTTCGTGTGGTTAGCACGAAGACATCCCCACGCCGTATTCTGGTCTTCTCAACCCGAGAAGTGAGTTTTCTCATCGTCACATAGCAACATATACTGAGATGTTGCAAGGAAAACGCTCATTATAATCTTGCCCGATCGGGAATAGAATGGGGGTTGCCTCATGGAAAGCGAGCACGCTGGCCAATGAGCTAAACCGCGAGTGTCGGAAGTTGATGTTATGTCCCTTAAATAAGTTCATGTTATTTTCTATGTAGATTTTAAACTCTACAGAAAACTCTATTCAACGAGAAATAACTCTAACACTCGATCTCGACCAAGGTTGGTTTCCAGCCCAAAAACACGCACTTCTTATAACGTAGCAGCCATTTTCCAAACCGAAATAATTCGTGGTTGTTTAGACGTTTATAAACATATCTTACTTGATTTCACAAGCATTCCACAATGCTCTGTATAGTGGAAAATTTCTAAGAATGACAGTTACGTTTGCTTCGTTTTTGATTGATGGGCGTTTATTTTATTTACTATGATCCTTCCATATCTTCACGACATGGATAAAATACTTCAGAAATTTTAGAGAAAATATTGAAGGAACAAAAAATTGAAGCATATATTGCATATTATATTGAGAATAATTGAGTACTATTCCAAAAAGTTAACGTTACCTCTAACATTTTTTCGATTATTAAAAAAGATGTATTTCTTAAAGTTTGCTGGTTTTTTTCTTCTCTCCACCAAACGAAAACTCGCTATAGCAAAATATAGCACTCGGGTCCCTCAGATTTAATTACACTGAGTTTACTCATAATCTGTGGCCAAGCACAGCTCCTTATATTATGAGATACGTATGTCTCACATATCAAGTATCATGTATCCCAGGTTGCGTGGTCTTCTTTTTCAGATAATTCTTTCGGCGTTTTACTATCCAGAAGGCGTGTAGAGACATCTGGTTTTACGCATCAGGATTTGCCGTGCCTCGTGCTTAAGAAGACTCGCATACGTTCAGGAGACTTGCTCGTTTTACCCGTTTCGTGTTTAACCGTAGCTGTATGGAGCTCACAAACTCGCAGTTTTCTCCAGCCGACCGGCCGAGTGATGGCCTTCGCTTGACCAACCTGTTACCATTGTCCCGGCGAAGGCCTTTGATTTTTTATTTATTTGATTTGAATTAATTTCGTAAAAAATACAGTCGACACAGTCTATGACGTAAGGGGAGAATTATAAACTGCGCACGTTCTCTTCATCCTCTGATTCCGTACCCGACTTTTTTGCCATAAACAGTTGAATGGTTAATAAAAGTACTCACAAAACGAGATTGGCACCATTGATAACTAGAAGTTTTGCTCTTGAATAATAGAAAACATATTTCCATTGGCAAACAAACTACGGATTTGATCTTATAGTATTTCTAAAAAAAATGCAGTAAATCCTCATTAACACGAATTCCAAAGCACCGAAATAATCTGAGTTCGTGTTACAGAAATTCATGTTATCTGAATATTATAAATGTCCGTATTACCGTAATCCCGTGACGGGCCCTACGTTTTGTTCGTGTTATGGTGAAATTCGTGTTAAGCGAGTGCGTGCTATCGAGGGTTTACTGTGACACTATACATACCCATATCTACTCTTACCGTAACAACAGTTTGGGGCACGAAATTGCGAGCCTCAGTGTCAGGCCAAACGAGTTCAGTGTTGCCTGACAAACAGATACCCTTTCTTTTCGAGAGGAACGACCGTGACCTACCGGACAACACGTGTTGTTTGTCACCGAAAGCATTGTTTGGAAGAACTTGACGATAGCCCGGTTTGCCTGCTGATCGTCCAGTAGGTCTGAAACGACAATTAAATTCTTAACATTTCGCATTTTACATTAAATGTATCGGGTTTAGTAATTACTTGGAAATAAAAGCACCAGCCAATATTAAATATTTAAAGGAAGCACGAGTGTTTGAAAATATCATTTTTATAAAATCCCACATCAGAGCAGGCAACACGAGTTATTTTTATAGGTTATGTAATAAAACACACGCAATTATACATTAAGGCAAAGGCTAATTCACTTTTATGTACATATATTTCACTCTTCATTATCGCAGGAATCTGATCAGAATCAGAATTGCCGTCAATGAAGGAATAGCAATTGGTTCAAAGGCACGTACACATTACTTGCAATGGATTTTCTCCTGCAATGCTTCGGTGTGAGGAACACGTTGTAAGTTTATCTGTTCTTCTGTTCGACGCCACTTCGTGTGACACCTCTCTCCTCCGCCAGCGGAGCACAAGAATGCCCAAATAGGCCCTCCTGTCATCGGCAGCAACAGCTTTACTGAGTGACCTTCCCATGGCAACACCATGGAGCAGGCACTCAAAAGCCTTGAGGCTTTCATTTTCATGATGTGAACTGTAGTTACAGGAGAGTTTCGAGTTGCGCAGGTAAAGAGTTCAACAAAACGTGCCCATTGTGAAGCTACATTGAATTTGAATTGATTGGTTGACGCGACGGGTCATCGCTCGAGCCGTGCGCAGGAACTGATGGTCCGTCACGTCATATTCAGTGACCTGTTAAGAAATTCTACCGCAAAGGGGTGTGTGCGTCTGAGTCAACTATAGTCTCCACCAGTATTGTCAGATCGTTTAATTACGGAAAGGAACCATAATTTTAAGCTCACATCCATATCATAGAATCGTAATTGTATTATTTTTTTAAGGAATTTTGAGTAAAAGCTCATAAGTACAATATACAATTTTCTTTTCAATACAATATAATTCAAATGGACATACATTTAATATTAAACTAGAAACAACAAAAAATTACAGGCAAATTAAAAACAAATTGCAAATTTAGTGGTTCGCAATATCTAAAATTTTGTCGGCCTCTGTTCTAGAGCACTGTTTCAGAGCAACATTACACGCACAAGTATTCACAATACAGGCAAACTCGGCCTGTATCCAGGAGAAATCAGAGGCCAGCCGGTTTTGTTCGGGACAATTTTACGCGCTAGGTTGTGGCCTCCGAGGTTTATTGCAGAAGAGACAGCAAGAGATGGATAAATGGTGATGTGCGATTGTCTGTGAATGTTCCTCGTGCTGCCAAAATGATGTTTCACTACATTACTTGGGGTATCACGCAGAAAAGCGAACAAAATTGCAGCAGCGGCTATGCGATGTTGTCACTTACTATGTTGTATCCACTATTTCATTCAGGCGATCACAGGGCCGAGTGTCAAATATGCGCGCGAAAAGTTGAGATTTCTAGCCATGCCTTGGCCCAGTGGAACCTTTGAAAGTACATTTTGCGGTGAAAAATCTCCAAGAATATCTCCGAGTTAAATAATTCTGTGAAGTTTCTATTTTCTTTTTTCGCGGTTTTGATTCATGGTGCTGTCATGAGTGGTCATAATGCGTGGTTTTGGTGATAACAATGAATGTCATCTCACTGGTGTTTTGGTTTTGGGGTGACTTATCGTTGGCATTTAAAATAAAATAATTATACGTGTTGTCATTGCCAACCATATTGTTTATTTGAATACCAGCTTTCGATGGCTAAGCCATCATCATCAGCTCGATTACAGGAAATATAAACAAACAAATTAAATCCTGAGTCAAAAAACAAAAACATTAAGATTCATATATAGCTAATAATTTAAAAAACAGAATTAGTATTAAAGAAATGAAAGAAAAGAAATAGGGGGTGTAAAATCATTTAATACTACAGTAATTTTGAATCTTTGCAAGAAAGTGGATGAAATTGAATTGAAGATATGACATTTTTGTAACAGAAAACATGAAATGTAATTTGAGCCGTTTCGTCCCAGCTCTGTGGAAGCCACAAAACGACTACGCGGTTTCGGGCGGGACGAGGGGCTTAAGTATCGGGCTGTGGGGTGGGGGAGGAGAGTTAATAACCTGGGTGTGGTGCGCTGTCTATTGCGCCGCCCCTGAAAGTGCGGTTTGAGGGTGGTGTCTAATAATAATTTCAGTAGAGGGGAGGGGTTATGGTTTATGTTTTCAGTAGGTAGGTGTATTCAGTAGGTTATCATTAAAATGAATATGAAGGTTTTTCCAAAGTTAATCTACTGTGATATTGGTTTTCTATTTCTAATTTACGAATATTTGTGTGTGGATTGAGTGTGTGGCCTGTCTGAAGTTATACTAGAATTGGTGATGATGGCTAAGCCATTGAAAGCTGCCATTCAAATAAACGACACGGTTGACAACGACAACACCTATAATTATTTTATAACTGTTTTTTGCCAGGTCAGAAATGTCATGCGAAACCCTGAACTTCACTCGCTCTACATACAATATAGAGAGAATATATTGTTTCAAATTTCGAAGGAAGAAGGATTCGAAAGGAGCAAAAATTCATTCAGGACAAAAAATGAGACATGTTCTTCTTAATCTGCAATACAGTAATATGTTACGCAGACATTTTTACGATTGAAATATTACTGTCAAAGTGCAATGCTAGTGAATGTCCGGCGTCTCACGCAACGTTTGTCAACATCAGGAACAGTCATAACAATTGCGCAACGCCGTTCATTCGTCTATTTTTGGTTCTCCGACAATAGGTTAACTCAGGTTAAACAGTTCTTGGGGTCGCTGAAAGAAGCGCCCACGAGAATATCCACTGCCTAGAGCTCCCATGAGAGATTTTAAAAAGTGTATCCCTCGCAGATAATTAGGTACTTTTTTAAAATTTGGTGCGTCTTCGCAACACGTCTCTCAGCCCTTCCGGCATTGAGCGTGTCTGGAGTAATTCTCCATTAACTTTCTGTATCGTCGCATCGCACTCAATCAATGCATTTTATCCCTTTGGCCAGGGACTCTGCACCGTTCGTAACCGGCAGTTTCAGATGGTCACCCGTCCAAGAATCCCTCGAGTCTCGAAAAACTTACGTGACTGCATGGAGAGCAGGTTAGTAATTCGACGCCCACCTATTAACATAATATTAACCATTAAGAAACGTATTTAGCCTTCTGTATAAAACAAAATATTAATTCACTTAAAAACGAGAGTGATCATCACTAGTGAACATTTCCAAAGACTGTATGGAGGGAGAGGTTTTGTAAGTTCGCGCGTTGAGCGGTGGTGGCGGTAGAACAGAAGCATGGATGGCAGTGACAATGGAGGACACTGCTGCGGTGGCGAAGAAGCGACGGACAAAGTGGTTAGTTGCAACTGTAATGACGGCATCTTCCGTCGCAGACACAGACCCGCTACGCGGAAGTAAACGACCATTCCGCCGTCGGGCCACCCACGAGGAGAAGATTTTCAGATATAGTTCCTTGGAATACCACTTCTGGACTTCTGAGGAAGATTGAGCTACGCGACATTACAAGTCTTCATGAGAAGTACTCGACGTGTTCTGAGAAAGTGCAAAGAAACTACTTGCAAGGAGTAGGAAAAAAAAGGTTTTTATGGAATTATGATTTATGACAATGAATTTCATATAGCGTTGAGGCAGAGTAAGGAGCCACTGTACTATAAACATTGGATTTTTTTTCTAGATTCGATAACAAACTTGGACCAAACTTTAGTATCGACGACTCGTATGCAATATAATTAGCATCATCAATCACACATCATCATCAGAATCATAAATCGTTTATCTTCTAAATGTCAGATTTCTACGTTCTTTGCAACAAATTTCTACTTGGAGAATGTAAGGCTAAGAAGAATTGAAGATATGAACATTTTTATTCTTAAATTTAAATTTCTCAACGCCTCTTTGTAATGCGGATGTCCATCTTTAATTCATCTGCTGAGACTGTTAAGGAGCTTCGAAAGGCCCTATCCTTCCCATATTAATTTGATGGATTTTTTTCTCAGAAATTATTTAAAATAACTCCATTGAAAATGAGATGAAATTTTAGGCCTATGATTACCCATTTTAACAGAGGGGTTTTCAAAATAATGTACGTAATTTCTGGGGGGAAAATTGATAATTGCCTGTACTTTTTACATATCTTTGTGTATATTTCTATTTATAAATCTTTACCTACACACGTTGTTGCAAAATGCAGTGTTAAGAAATATGGAGAAGAGTACATTTGAAGATTTGCAAAAAATTTCATTCAATTCTGTCCAGTAAGTTAGGAGAAAAAAAAAAAAAAATAAACTGACGGAAAACAATAATCAAAGTTTGTAGAGCATTCCTGCACCGTGACTTGGTCATCAGGGTCTTCTTCTTAAGTTTTTTCAATCTTCCTTCTTACGTTTCTTCTTTTTTCACATGCCTTTGCTTCTATTTCTTTCAGGACTTTATTTGAAGCTCTCAATCTCTCTTTATCAAGCATTTCTTTTCAGAACTACGAAACTTCGTGAAATTTTCTTCACTTGGTGAAGATGGAGTTGTAGCTAACAATTGAATTTTGGCTTTACCCATGTTAGTCCTCTTCTTATATACACTTAAAGTATATGTAACCATGTTGTAAAGGGAGGTAGATCACTAAACGTAATTAACTCACACCTTTAGTTGTGATAAAAACTCTTTTCACTTCAAAAGAGAAACAAATGCTCACTAAGCGCAGAACAACACAAAAACAAATAGAGAAACATAGACTACACGTGGACACTGAACAAACATATTAAGACCGTAAAAGTGTCGCCAACTTTGGAATTTGACATTTGGAATCCTAACGCGGTAATTCAAAGCAAACTAAGCATATCGCACATTGATATAGATGTCACCGCGGACAGTTGCCGGAAGATGGCCACGCCCCTCTTTTCAAAAGTAATTTTGAACGCTTTGCAAGCTGCGAAGGTCCATAAATTATATATCAAATTAAAGAGGAGGTTTTAATTATTAATACGCAATCAAAAAACGAAAATCGAAAATTTCATAATTGTTTGCCCTTCCAGAGCCCCTTAAAAAGCTTCCCTCTCTTTATTTTCTTTAATAAAATTGACACTTTTATGTTGTCTATATTGTGAAGATTATACAAAAGAAGCATGCTGGGACCAATGATGAGTGAGAACAAATATAAGTGAACTCTACGATACATTCGTATTGCAATTGAAAATTCCAAGCTAAACGTATTCTCCGGTTTTACAACAGTGGTACAAATCCCCTTGATATTCATGTGTAGGGTATAGATGAACTCATTGAAGTGAATCATATGAAATTTCCTACTTCTTTCTTCCTTCCTCTTTCATAAACTGGGAATATTAGACTTTGCTTCCACTTCTCCGATATGGGTATTTTTTGAACCACTTGATTCAAAATTTTGTTCGTTCATCCCTCTCTCTTTCCATCTCATCTTCCTTCTCTTCTAGTGCCTCAACTATTTTTAATTTATCACCTACATTATTACGTAGTAAAGGGAAATTAAAGCAAAAATCAACTGAGGTCACTGCAGTGCCTCTGACCTGGAGGTCCTAGGGTCCGATCCCCGACGGTGGCATGCTTTTCGACACAAGCTAGATGGCTGGGTCCAATTCAGCCTCTGCTTGGAGAGAACTCTAGAGGCCAGCTGCTCTCATCCGTAGTTTCCCATGGTTTCTCCAATCAACCAGGCGAACGCCGGAGCAGTATCCCAACAAGCGGAACACAGACCGCGTGCCATTTTTCCTTCCTCTTCTTTGTCCAATCTTCACTACACTATTACACATGTCGAGAACTTAGAGCTTGTTCCGGCAGGAGTGATGCCCTGCTAAAAGGACGTATCTGCTTGGGGAAAACCTTGTAAGTCGACGTGTAGATGGGCGTCAGATCTCACCATCCAGTGGAGGAATATCACCGCCATTTCCCTGTGATAAAAACATGCGCTACACTTACGGAACTAATGATCTTAGGAGATGACACGCCCGGCAACAGAAATCAACCAACCTGAAGCGAAAATCTGCGATTTTTCGTCAGAAAAAACTCGTATTGCGGGGCCCGGTGGATAAAGTGGATAAATATTTTTCCTACATGAGGTCGGTTACTTCCTCCAACAGGTTGTGTAGTTACAATCCACGTTTTTCGGAGTCTTGACACCGACGGCAAAACATGGACTGTCTCCGTCCGTCCTTCTGAACTGAAGGTTCTGCGAATTTGAAACGCATTTTGACTTTTATGTGTATTTTACTTAAAGCCTTATTTTTTTTCAAAAATGGCTTCAAATGTTTTATTACATTTTTCTCAGATAGAACAAATGGTACTTAATTTTTTCGCTTCCAAACATTTTTTTAAATTTTTTCTCGAATAGGCTTATAAAAATGGTGCGTGTCTCATTTCTGGGGTATTTTTCTTTCTTTTCGAAATTTGCGAAGGATTAACTTTCAAAACTAAATTATTGATAAAGATTTTTCTTAAATAGAATCTCTTCTAAAAATTCGATCTTTAAAAAGGGCAGACACAATTTTTGAAAACATAAGTAGGTTTTGCGTAACTTTTGCTTGAAATGAAAGTATTTTTTAAAAATATTATCTCAAAACGGTTCCAAATTTTTCCTTTGAATTTTTGAAATATAGCCAAGTACGTTTACAGATTTCATTTTCGTTGAACTTTCTGAATTTTTAAAAAGTGCACAAGTTACAAATAATGCGAAAGATATGCTGTTGTAAGACAACTAATTGAAGAGATATCGACACAATTTTCATTTTTAGATGAGACCTGAGTATTTGGTTAGTCCAAGGTAACGAGCGTAAAGAAACGAGTTCACGCTTATTAATATTGCTTTATGTTACATAATATTTTTGAGAAACATGGACTTTTAGGACAAAGCTGACTCAGCCACTGCCACAAGGAAATGCGGTGCAAGGCCGTTTAGTTGCGTTGGCCCTGCGGGGTGGAAAATATTCAAATGCCCATTTCGGAGCGGAGAGGACACGGGAACGCGCAACAAGCGCTCGGAGACTGTGTCTTTGCTGTGTTGTAGGCAATGAATTCGCCCAGATCCGTGCTCTCAGCTTATCTACACGCTGCAAGATTCCATTTTTTAACATAAATTGTACATTTGAGCAAAACATTGAGAGTTTAACCCGTAGCAATGGAAGTGAATAGTGAATAGCCGGGTATGCTCTCAAATAATAGACGTACTATGTGCAGTAGCAAATAAAACATTCACTTCCTTCAAGGCTGAAAATCTCTACACGAGCAAGAAACTCCTGTATATAAAAATAAAATCAATATTTTGAAAGCACCAAAAGAAAAGTCAAAAAGCTAGATTTATTTACAGCATTTCTTCAATATGTGCTCCATCAAAGGCAATACAAGAGCAAAAACGTATGTAAGGTGATCATCGAACGAAATACAGAGATTTTGGAGAAATTGTATCACATGATGCAACAAAGTGAGGTTTTTGGTCTTCAGGTGTTGTTGGTGCTTGTTCGAAATCGTCATGCTTTACAGTTCCCAATTCAAAATAATCCAAGAGGCGCTAAGTAGTTCTTTTTTACTTGACAGAGTCAACCCAAAGTAACGGATTATCTTTGCAGTGCCTTTCCCTATGGTATACCACTATTCCCTATGGTACACTATAGTGGAAGAATATTAAGAGTCGGTGTGCTCCTAAAACCAGCACATTTGTTTAAAATATTGCTATTATCATAGAGCTCATATACATGAACGCGTCTCTTCACGCTCGTTATTATGAGCTTAAAACTCTACAGGGTTTCGTTTAAAAAAATGTAGTCTTTTTGAACCACAAAGCAAGTAAATTAAAGAGAGAAAGCAAGGAACATTCTTTATGAGGAATAAAATGTACATACTTAGATTTTCTGACAATAATTTTCCATTGCTACCAAGCACCATTGTAATAGAAAAAAATATTAATTGACCCAACTCAATTATAACGAATTTAATTTCTCGCAACGCTTCAGCTTTGTACAGAGCAGTAATTTTTTGGTCTTCTGCTTGAAAATTTATGAAATGAATTTTTGTAAGCAGTTACCTCAATTTGTGCGTTCGAAGTGGCTCGTTCACAAGAACAACGTTTTGAGATTTCAAACCTTCATTTCCAAGTGATACAAACTAATTGGCAATTACAATAATTAGTTGATAATAGGACGTTGCTTACGCACTCATCCTTCAATGTCAGGGATGACGATAATATAATATTCCTTGTTACAACTCCACAAAATTGAAATGGTTATTTTCAATTCGAAATTCATTACAGTTTCAAAACTAGTGACGCTGAAACAGCACAAACTTTCTCGGATTTTTGTCATGGTCACTCCAAATTAAACGAAAACTATTGACATTTTCAAAAAATTGTACTTGTGTAAAGTTCAAATTTTGAAGAACATATTTTATTTAGAAAAAATGTATATCATTAATATTGTAGTTGTAGATGCAGAAGAAATTTTTAACGTTTGCGATTTTCGAAAATACAAAGTTCAACGAAAATGGATTCTGAACCATTTTTGAAAGCCTATTTTCTTATACCCGAGAAAATATCTAAAAATTTGGAGTCTTGAGAAAATTTTGAAAATGTTGTGGCTTCAAGTAAAGCACCCTCAAAAATCAAAATATCTGTTTTAAATTCGCAGGGCCCCCAGTTCGGCAAAATCGATCGGGGAATGTCAATTTTGGAGAAAATCGTACGAACAATTTAAGCGCTAGTATTGTCTACACACGAACAGACCGACTAACGGATAGACGTTTTGGCGTAAGCCAATTTTTCCGTTCCAAGGGCCTACAAAACTGGAATTCTGACTACACAATTTTCTATATACCATATTAAATTGCATATATTTCCCACTTAAGTATGTTGTAACTAATTTATGAGTCGGCAATTCAAGATCCCCTGGCTTCCCTAAACTTACCCCAAAGCCCTAAGAAATCGTATTAGAACAAAGAATTTGCTGTATATAGGAGCAAGAATTATCCACTTTCCACTGCAGTTTTAGAATACTTTCTTTTAACTACATAAGCAAGTAGTAGACGAGAAAGTAAAAAGAACTATAGATTAAAAATGCGAAAAAGAACAACTAAGATCAAAACATTTTTATGCAAAAAAGAATTTGGCTGATTTTTTTGTGGAATATGAAGATATTTCGAATTATAGAATTATTCAGTCAGTAGGTCAATGATTTAGCATTGTTTTTAAAGACTGGATTTTGGGGGTAATAGTAGATTTCAAGAACTCATATTGACCTACTACATCTATTCATATTCCTTTGCGGGAATTCTGTACGTTTTACACCGTAGAGAACATTGTTCATGAGCACAACGGCAAAGGAGCGAATTTTGAGTTATGGCCGTTATTTTTCAACAATTTATAATAATTATTAAAAGAAAAGAGTATTTTTAGTATTGCTTACTTCATAATGTATCATTTATTAACCGTGTTATACTTGCATTTCAACTGCCAACGAAAACTATATTTTAAAACTTCATTTTTTGACATGTAATACATACATTTTTTGAATGAAATACATAGAGATGTAACATTTTAAGCAGTAAATAGATTTAACGGTCATACTATTCTTCATGAACTTTCTGAAGCCGCAATGAATCTAATATCGTCAATAATCACCGAGAAGGCTTGTAATCTGGCGAAACTTATTATGTACTTTGAATAACATGAAACGACAAAAATTCAATCGATAACAATAATTGAAATACGGGCTACACATTTATGAGATAAAAAGTATTTTAAGAGAAGATTGAATTTGAAAGCAAAAGATAAATACTATTTATCACATTTCATTATTTAACGCTTTGATTTAATATTCACACGTGTAATTATTTAGAATAAATGAATAAGGGCCTACTGCACATAACGGAATTGTAGCAACGCTTTATTTTCCTTATCCAGGCCTCTTGGCAACCATCTGTATTATCTGCTTCCCACAACGCTGGCGCCCATTGAGGACTTCTAATGAGGATATCTGTATAAATAATGGTGCGCGAGATCGCCCTTTCCCGCCTTCCAAGAACGGCCGCGGGTGTCCGCCACCGCGACGATTTCGCCGGCCGCCCGACTTCCAAGTGCGCGAGCGCCGCGCCGCTTCCACTTCCTGAAAGCAAATCGCGGCGCCGACGCCCTTTTTTCCCCTTCCCCTCCCCCTTTCCCCGCCGCCGCGAGCCTTACGTAAACGCGCGCCGTCGCATTCTCGTTAGAACTGTGACAATTTGCCGACTCCGTGTCCCTGGGTGATGCAAGGCACACAATTTTATAATAATTACCATCGGCCACGAGGAAAGCAGAGCATTAGCATGCAATGGTGGCGGTGGCCGCGGGGGCAGCGCGCAGGCTACGTGCGACCGAGGTGGAGGCCGCGCCGGCGCGGGGCGGCCGGCGCCGCGACCTTTTTCTTCTTTGGCGGCGGCATCGGGCGACTTGGCATGCCGCACTTGTGCACTGCTTGCGCGCGGTGGATAGGGCAATCGGGATCAGCAGCAGTTATTCGGCAATCGTCTACCTCTGCATTCTCATTTGCAACTTTTTTGCCAATGATTTCTCGTGTTCTGTGATGTTTGGATTTCTTGTGATGCTCAGTATCATCTCCCTCATATTCCTTTTGTGTCTTCTTCTCTCCTTTCTTTCTTCTCCTTTATTTTTTGTCTGTATTTCGTCTTCTTTCTTCTTCTTCTTCTTCTTCTTCTTCGTTCTTCTCTCTTTCTTTCTTCTCCTGTATTTTTGTCTGTATTTCGTCTTCTTCTTCTTTCATCTTCATTCTTCATCTTGTTTATCTTCTTTTTCTCCACCATAGCTTTCTCCTTTCAATTTTTTCTCAATGTTTGAAATATTTTGTTGTAATGATTTGCATTGTTGAAAATTGTTGTTATCCACCTACCCTATTTAGTGAGTTTTCACGCCTATATTTTATGGAAATTCCTCGAAAGTGAAACTTTTGTGTATAACAGTTTATTAAAGATAATTTTCTATTACTTAGTTGAGTACTCGGTGTTCCATTGTGTTCCTCAGATAATAACTTTTCATTTACAGAGTAGATTCAAGATGCATTGAAGGAACTTCGATCCAAAATTTTGAAGAGGTTACTCATCATTTTCACTTCTTTTGAATGATTTTGTGTCGTTTCGTTGGGGTACATTACCGTGAATTGCCGACTGCATCCTTAGAGTTGGTAGTAAAAATTAATTTTCATGTTGAAAGATTATACCGGAATCTGAAGAATGTGAAACCGTTTAGATGTTTTATGCATAATAATACGGTTTTACAAACCGTCTTTTTTTGTTACTGGGCAGCGGCTTTGTGAGCTGTGCAAGCCGAGTTCTACACTTCTCTTAAACGTGACAGGTTCAAATAGTCGTGAACAGCCTTTTGTTGAATAGATTTATTAAAGCAAAATGGTTCCGGAAATAAAAGAAAAGTGTTCAATAGTTAAATGAAATTTGTCACAATAAAATAAAGTTCGAAATACAAAATACAATTAGTATTTTAAAGTATTTTTATATAATTTTTCGTATTCTTTCTACTGGAAATCATAGGCCTTAATAAATTTTGTACAATTTTATTTTAGATGTCTTTTCTCAAGTTTATAAAAGTGGAAATTAAGAATATATAGCACCAGACAATGAAAAAAGAAGGGAAGATAGTGAAGTTAGAGAGAAAGGGTTTCGTAGAAAAAGGATAAAAAAGGGAAAAGCATCCAATTCCATAAATGCATGTAAAACGTGTACGTGAAACTTTGGTTTCGTTGAGCTGCTTAATTATAATTTATTTATTTATTTATTTTACGTCAAAAAACAGTTAAAACTGGGTATGACGTGCCTATAGGGAAAAGTGAATTGCGTGTAGTTAATTAGATAAGAATGGTTTCCTACAAATTCAGTATTATGAAATGACAGATTACACTATTTGTAAAAAAATAATGGAAAAGTAATGAAATATAATGGAAAACACAACTCCAAATGCACTCACTCTTTGTTGTTTAAAACTTTTCCTATACGTGCATATGGTTTTTCGAATTGTATGTCTAAAACAGTGAAAACTGAATCTGTCTTTTCTGCATTTAAGGAGAGCATCATCACATGTCGATCAGCTGACGCCAAATAGTACATCAAAGGTAACATATTTAAGAATGGCGCTTCTACCATACATGCACATCAATTCTATCACATATCACCCACAATCGCTGTGAAACTTGGCTACGTTTGACTAATGTCTTGGGGTCCAATATTTAAGATCAAGCTCTTGTGTTACCATCATATTTTACTATCATAAGTTATTAGCGAAACTAAATTACATAATGAATCGAAACTATAGTAAAATGGACACACGGGAAGAAAGTGAGATAAAAGTGTGAGAGAAACGAAGAGAGAAAAGTAGAGAGGAAAACAAAGACGAAAATGCAAACAGTTGTTGCATTGGAACTTTCCATTCCAATCTTTTAATTCAGCTATTATTAAAATAGATAAAAATGGATGTTTTGTGTTATGCGAGTTTTTGAAAGGATCTGCACTATCGCTATAAACATTAAATCACAACCCCTAGTTCCTTCTCACTACGCTAACGACAACAGATCATCTACCCTCGTTTTTGACACATATTGCACGTATGTTTTACAATTATTTAATAAGAAACTACTGTCTGTCCATCGATACGGTTAATAGTAAACTCCTCACTTACTCTGAAAATTATATTTATTATCAAAGTAATGAATACAATTATTAATTTTGAAATGACAATATTTGAAACACGTATACTTTATCATATTGAAAAGGAAATTAATGCCTGTACTCAAAACTCGTGACAAACAGAAGTTTACCGTGAAGCAATTAAAGTCATCAACTATTACTACCATTCATTTAAACGCAGAAGCATGAAGTTCATGTACGTTCGCTGTTATTTCCTCTCTCATTATTGGTTGGAGTGAATTAATGGTAGGTGCTCGATCGTTCTGATCTCCATTGAGGTACGCAGGGTCACTGACAGGATTAACGGTGCCTGCTTATTAAATTATAAAGTGGCCGACCTGGGCGCCTTGGGCTAACGGGCACCGCGCGTTTTCTCACTGAGCTCTCCGCAGCTCTCGGAAATCACTCCACGACCTGCATGCCTGCAATGAAAACTAGTGGTGCTAGAACAGCGTATTATTTCTCTATTAGAGGCAATAGTTACGTAATATTACAATATTGCAACTTATACTCTACAAACATTTCAGACATCACTTTGAACACCCCTAAACAAACAAAGAGCGGAAGATTAAAAAAAAATTGTTATATTAATTTTTTGAAAATTCAGAAGCTTAAATAAAATGTTTTTGCCATTCCATTCACTGTATTGCGCTCTTCTCTTACAAAAATTAGAATGAAAAATATTGGCAAACGAGAATTTTTTCTCCTTAGTTACCACAAATACTCGAAATAACCAATTCGTAATGTTCTGTATTTCTAACACATGAACTGGTGGTACTAAAGCAGCACGTACTTTCTCAAAATATATGTAACGCTTACATAATAATATAATACTATTTGAAACTGAAAAGATGTGTCCAATCCGCAAAATTGTTAGCACGACGCAAACCCACGGAAAGATCGACGAACAGACAGACAGACGAACAAACACGAACAGTAGACGGACTGATAGGCGGGCAGACAGACAGTCAGGCGGACAGACGGAGAGGCAGACAGTCAGGCGGACAGACAGACAGACAAAAAATCAGACGGACAGACAGACAAAAAGTCAGACGGACAGACAGACAGACAAAAAGTCGGACGGACGGACAGACAGACTGACCGACAGACAGACAGACGTTTTGCTATAAACCAATTCTTAGTTCTTAAGGAACCACAAAACGTGGATTCTGGCTACACAACGTATCACAGAAAGTTTTTGACCATGTATAACAGCTATAATTATTCACTTTTTTGGTGGACGCACAGTAAACTTTTTGTGCACAATAATCACAATTTATCGCTGTAGCAATAAAATATAGTCACTTTTCTATGTATGTAGTTTTAATATTTCAAAAAGTGGGCATGAAATGATTGAAAGATCTAATATTGAGGAAAATATCGCATTAAGAATGAAGATTCTTATATAAATATTGAAATGTAGGACGGGTCCGAAAAAATTTGAACTACAATTTTTGATATTCACAGATTTTAAAGAAAATCGGACTAATGGTATATAAATAAGCACACTTTGCTGTATTCGAACAAACATTTAAAATAAAACAGTCTGGACTGTTTTTTTAAGATCTTGATTTCAATGAAATTATGCGAAAACTACTCATATTTTTTAAAAATGTACATTATATTATTTAAAGATTAAATTTTAAAGAACCGATTTCATTAAAAAGGAATTTCGTCAATAATGAGTTGTAGAAGGGCGTCGAAAATTTTTAAAATTTTACAATTTTAAATATTCAGAGGTTTCACTGAAAATGAGCCCTACACAATTTTTATATGCGTAGTTTTCTCTGCTCGAACAAAAAAAAATAAAGGAAAATGTTTGAGAAAGTTTTGAAAAAGTTCCAGGGCCTTCGTGTAAAGCCCCCCCCCCAAATTAAAAGATCCGTTTCAAATTCCAGGGGACGTAACAGTAACATAGATTTGGGAATCTTTTGTGGTGCAAAATCATGTGTAGGGTTTAGGTTTGACGGACGAACGAACGGACAGACAGTTTCAGAAACAACAATTTTTTTGCATCAAAGACTTCCGAAAAGTTTAAACTACGTATACGAGAAAGGTGTGTACTACAAATAGGAGTAATAAGACAAATACCATTTCGGAATCAAGTTTCAAATGTGGAACATAATTTTCCCTTTTCTGTCGACGTTGCGACACTTTTCTTTGCAACATTACATAATTTCCTTCCACCAGAGTGTACGCAGAAGTAAACGGGTATCAGAGAATAATTGCTACGGCATTATATCGATAAGAGGCGTATCTGCACTCGTATGCTTTTACTTTCTCGTATTTACGTAGTAAAGAGAAATTTATTTATGCCGCCGGAATTGGCGATCTGTCTTCAGAAAAACTTGTATTGTGTGGGCCTGGCATCGAAACCATCGAGAAATCTTGTTCCTTTATGTAGTGAATTCTTGTAACACACATTTGGTGGATCCTTGATAGCGAAAAATGGATTGTAGGATATGGATCACGGGATCGGTCAATTGACCGATCCCGTGGTCCATATCCTACTACTTATTAACGGTCGTGATTTCTACAATGAAAAATGGATTATCAGCAAATTGTCAGTTTGTCCGTCTGCCTATCTTCAACGCTAGCACCTAAACCGTTCAGACGATTTTCTCAAAAATTGATATTCCCCGACCGATATGGCCTAACTCAGGACCCTGCGTTTTTAGGACGGATATCTGGATTTTTGGGACTACTTTACATGAAGCATCAACAATATTTTAAAAATTTTCTTAATAATAGTCTTAATATCTTTTTGGATTACACATCTTCCTTGGATACAACAAGCAACCCTTGAAAAATGGCGCAGGTGTCATTTTCGCTTAACTCACCGATTTTTTAAAAATTTCCCAAGTTCAAATTTTTCGGCGTCTTACTACAACTATAATATTGTGAATAGAGATTTTTTTCAATAAAATCTGTTCAAAAACAGATCTTGAAATTAGGTCATGTACAATTTTTCGAAAATATGAGTAGTTATCGCGTAATTTTGTGTGAAATAGAGGTCATTTTTGAACATTTTTGGCGTGAGAAACGGCTCAAATTATTTTCTTTAATTGTTTGTCGTATAGAACAAAGTACGCTTATAAAAGTAGCGCAAGTTCCATATGTGATAAACACTCTAAATTTTCGAAAATTGGTAAGAGTTACAAATAATGCTAGAAATTATGTACTATTCTAGCCCCACTATATTCCCTTAATGCAACGTTTGTAACAGCCACATATAAACTCACAATAGTTAAGTTACCATCTACAAGTAACCATTTACGCTACGATGGTGTTATTTACCACCTCTGCATTTTGAGATTGAATCTAGACTAACCCGTTATTTAGACGAGTTTCCTTTCTTAAGAACTCAAATGTTTTGTAATATCCTTTTATAAAATGGGGACTAGTGTAAGAGAACGCTTTCGTAAGAAAAATATTTGCATCTTGAGTAACAGTGTTTTGACATTAAGAGTTTATTTCACAACAAAATAATGTGTACCATAAAATCACAAATGATCCTGACAATTTTAAACGTTGTATTTTTCAGTCTACACCACATTGTAGAAAAATTAAAATAAATCTCGTCGATCTAAAGGAGACACTAGAGCAAAAACGTCTCTATGCCACAATATTTTTACCTCGTGTATCGGAACCTGGCATGAGAGTCGGTAGTTCGTTCTACATCAGTAAACACGCAAATTAAATTGAATGAAAACAACAACAAAACTTGTCGGCATTTCCTCCATTTTATTTGAAGTTTTTCCTTTACAAAAGTGGAGTATTTTCCATATGTTAGATAGGGCCTAAATATCACTAATTTAAAAAAATATTTTCTCCACTATTTTCCAGATAATGATATTAAAAACAGTCAATAGTATTAAATACTGAATACTCCGCTTACGTACGGTATTAAACGTGCGTACGTTATTATAAAATAGTGTTGATTTGTGTTGTTTTTCCCGCAGCTATTGTCTGCAGCACGAGGAATTCGAGTCCAATCTTTGTTTCACGGAATGCGGGACCCGCTGCTGCTGTTCCTTGCGAGAGTGCACTTTGAGTTGGCTGAGCCACTGATACGTATTCCCGCTTCCCTGACATTCGTGAGGTAGGACCGTAGCCCCTTATATTTATTTTTCAGCATCTGTAAATTAACTCACTGGTGCTCTCATAGCGACCCATTATCGACGTCACCCACATCAACCACTGCTGCCGTCGTCTCCTTTATCAATGTATTCTTTGCAATATATTCTCAATTCACCGTTCGCCTTCTGTGTCTTCTCTCGCCTTCCTCTTCTGCCATGTCTGCTTTCCTCGCTGCCGTCTCCTGTGATGCCTACCGTGATTATCGTGTTCATTGCAATCCTTCCCATATTTGAAGTCCTGATACATTAATTTTCGAAATTTCCAGTTTTAAATCGATAGAACTATTAATGATATTATGTAATGGAAATATTGGTATCACAATTATTAACTTAACGAGTTCGATTAAAAACTTTATTGCCTTATGATAAATTGTTTTTTACAGAGATATTAGCTTTAAGCAAATTTTCCCAACTTTTCCAGTACCTACTTTATATGTTTTTCCGCAATTGTGTCACAAAGGGAGGATTAGATATACGACTTTCCTCCATAATGATAATACCAATTTTCAATTATGTTTCAATGTCATTGTTTCAAATATTGATAACCGCCATCATCCATCCTGCCGCTACTATCTGTCACTGCGGCTGCAGCTTCTACGCCAAATCGCAGCTACACTCGCCACATTTTTACCAATTTTATTTTACGATATACAATAGACTAGCTCCATCGCGAGTTATAAGGCCATAACAGAGGTTTTCATTTTTTACAAAATTACAGAACACCCGGGCTGTGCACAAAATGCACATAAAAACTAACTACAGTCAAATTATGTACTTGGCGCACAAGTTACACTCAACGTTATTAGCAGTATAGTCGTAAGTGATAAGCAATAAAGGAGGATACAATTAACCATTTGCCTGACACTGAATAACTCAGGGTATTAGCGACGCGGTTTTATAGAGGAAAAAATTAGAAGGAAGTAAATTATAAACAATGAATGAATATAAAAACTACGAAAAACTTCCTAGCTTTCAAGGGGCTCAGTTAAATTACAAGCGCTCAGCCTGTAAGTAGCGCCGCCGCGCCGCCCTGTCTTCTCCGCCGCCGCTGCATCACCACCACCACACTCGCCGCCGCCCCCTGCCGCCATCCCCGGCGTCACAGCCGCCGCTGCCGCCAACGCTATCGTTGCTGTCTGCACTGCCGCCATCGCCGCAGCCAGCACCACTGCACCCACTTCTAGGGATCTGCTGCGCCAGTGGCTGTCACCGCTGCTACTACCGCAGCCGCCACCGCTGCCATCACCGTGACCGTTCCCGCCGCTGCCACCGCCGCCTCCACCCCCACCGTCACAACCGTCGCCTATGCCGACATTTGCTCCACCGCCGCCACAACCGCCACCACCGCCACCACCGCCACTGCCGCCTCCACCGTCGTTGCCAACACCGTCGCCTTTGTGACAGCCGCCTCTACACCGTCGCCACTGCCGCCACCACTGCTACAATCACCATCACCGCCACCGCGCCGCCACCGCCACCGCCACCGCCGCCCACCGCCACCGCCACGCCACCGCCACCGCCACCGCCACCGCCACCGCCACCGCCACCGCCACCGCCACCGCCACCGCCACCGCCACCGCCACCGCCACCGCCACCGCCACCGCCACCGCCACCGCCACCGCCACCGCCACCCACCGCCACCGCCACCGCCCGCCACCGCCACCGCCGCCGCCACCGCCACCGCCGCCACCGCCACGCCACCGCCACCGCCACCGCCACCGCCACCGCCACCGCCACCGCCGCCGCTGCCGCCGCCGCCACCGCCACCGCCACCGCCACCGCCACCGCCACCGCCACCGCCGCCGCCACCGCCACCGCCACCGCCGCCGCCACCGCCACCGCCACCGCCACCGCCACCACCTCCGCCTCCGCCTCCGCCTCCGCCTCCGCCGTCGCCGTCGCCGTCTTCCGCGCGCCGTGGCCCACATCGCCGTTGAGGAATGCGGCCGGCGCCGGTGCACGCCGAAAGTCGCGGTCGAAGACGAGCGGCCGCCGCCACCGCCGCAAAGCCGCCGCCGCCGCCGCCGCCGCCGCCGCAAAGAGAAGGGCGAAAATCCCGGTCGCCTCGACCGCCTGACGGCGCCGCAGCCGCAGCCGCCGACGCCGACGCCGACGCCGTTGCCGTTGCCGTCGCTGCTCTTCGGGAAGGGATTAGCCTGATAAAGCGTGAAAGGGCGCCTAATGGAGCCGTGTGCCGGCGACCCACGTCAACGTGGATTCCAGCTGCGCGCTCTTTTTTTATTTTGGAATTCTGAAATGGGCGGCGAGTGGCTGTTAACATGACCTGGTTAGGTTTCGAGTTTGGAGCGGTCTGCCGTCACAGTATCCCTTTTTGTGTCCTACTGCTGAAAACATTTTTTCTTTATGGATCAGTTTTTTACGTGTCAAAGACATGGCAAATTTTTCCAATGACTCTTATTTCAGAATTCAGGAAGATCTAAATTCGTTTCTCAGATAAGAATAAGCACATCGTGTCAGGCGATTGAACAAACAGTTCTGACAGCCGATCCGTGACAAAAAGTTTTCGGTAGAGCCAGTCTAGTTTGCCAACGAAACACTATCAGACTAGTTCTTCTTTGAAGTTTTTTTAACATTTCTATTTATGCATTGTAGATCTTGAGAAATTTTAAATATTAAAAGCAGATTGGAGAAAGTGCTGTACATTGAATTTGTTTCTAAATTGTTTGAGAATGTTGTAACGATTACTTTCGAGTGGTTTTTTTTGCGAGTAATTACATTACCACAAAATTATGGCTTGCTCGGGAACAGCCAACGATTATCTTTTATTTATTCGTGGGTGGTTATGAAGAAAATAACTTTTTATATTCACACACTCTTCCGTTTGAATTCCTAAGCCTTGAATAACGAGAGTACATTCTTACGCTGAATTACGAGTTTGCGTGTGGGGAAAGATTACTATAGGAACAAGGGAAAATGAGTGTTGTGAAGCTACATTTTATGTGGTTGTATATTCGAAAATATTCACTCCAATGTTAACAGCAATTCGTTCTTCAACAGTTGAAAATATATGCTTTTATCGACATTATCCATATTATTGTTAATCATTATTCGGGGCGATACACGCTGTAGCGGTCAGGCTGCTCAATTTGCACCTGTCGATACGTGGCGAATTCTCGTTGAATATGCACAGACCTCTCCTGTTTCCACTGCTCCCCATTCCACCGTCTTATCCATTTTCAGCTCAAGACTGCGCCCTCAGTCTTTATCTGCACCATCACCATTACATCTCAACACAAAACCCCCTTATCGGTGAGACCCTTCGACGGCGGTACAGAGACCTCTGGCTTCAAAACTATGGCCATTGTGCCGTCATTCTATCTTTGTGTTTAGAACGCAATGAAATTTGAATGTATTTTTATTTGCGACTATTTACACAGAAAAAAATTATCGGAAATGAACCTGAAAACAAAATTGCGAAGATGAAGGGGCTAAAGAAGGTAAAGAGGCTAAAAAAGAATAAGAAACGAACTCTTGGAGAAAAATGGTTAGAATAGTAGGATATTACGAAATAGATATGAAGTAGAGTAAGGAAAAGCGGTCCATGCCAGTAAATCGTCTGAAAAGCACAACATGAAGGAAAAGAGAAAAAGGAGGAAAAGGTTGAGAGCACGCGCTGCCATGCTGAGCAATCATCTGGAAAGTGGAAGATTAGTGGAAAATTAGTGAAGAGGCGGGAAAAGGAGTAGACATGTCAATATGTTGAGAAATCATCTGAAGAGTGAAACGGGAGGAAAAGATGAGATGGCACGTTCGCATGCTGAGCAATCGTCTTGAAAACGGAAGACGAACAGTAGTGAAGAGGGAGAAGAAGACTCGTTCCGTGTTGAGACAGAGGCATGCTGAACCACACGCCGAGAGCCGCGTCTGGGCCCGCCGGGTTGCTCCACGCGCGCGGAGCGTCACGGGTCGGCGGCTATCGCCGGTCGCGGGCCGTCCGCCCACGCACCTCCTCCTCCTCCTGCTCTTCCTCCTCTCCCTCCTCCTCCTCCTCCCCCTCCTCTGCCGCCGCGCGGGGTAGCGCGAGCGCCCGTGGCTAGAGGAGTCCATTCAGGTAGGCAAACACGAGCGAGCGGGGCTTGCGATGCAACATGTTAAAGAGTACCATTCACTCTCAAGCGAGACATGCAAGCCTAGCTTGCAGCGGTTGTAAATACGCAGCAGCCGCATTGTTCCCACAACTGGCTCCATTGAAACAAAAGGCGTCGGTAGCAGGTTAAGGAGCACCATACACTCTCAAGCGAGACCTGCAAGACTAGCTTGATGGTGGTTTAAATCTGTCGCCGCCGCATAGATCCCACAACTTACTCCATTGAAGGAACAACCTGCTCCAATGATGTAAGAGTGGACAACAGGTTAAACAGCTTCATCCACTCTCAAGCGAGCCTTGCGAGATTTGCTTGTGCCGGTTGCAAACATGACGTCGCCATATTGTTTCGTCAGGTGTTTCGCTGTGGGAACAATGCAACAGAGTTAAAACCGGCAACCCTCGCTAGAGGGCGGATGTGGCCCTTTACAACAGGCGGGAATCCAGGTTCGCAAGCCTCTATCGCTCAGTAGGTCTACTTTTAAGCGGTTCATTTACTGGCAAACAAAGCTGCTCAAATCTGCAATAATCGCCGCTACTTGCTTCATTGTTCAAATAAAAGAGTGTGCCTGATTTACAACCGGCATGGGGGTCCAGCATGGCCTGTCCGTGTATTGGCCGCTTTAGGCAAACGAGAGCCCACTGGTGGGCGAAAAAACGAGAGGCAGGCCGCATGCCGCCGGCGCCAGCCTGCGTCATGGAGCACTAGACACCGCAATCACGCGGACTTCCCAGGACTAACCACGCGCGCGGGCTAAGTTGCCACGGAAAATGAGAGGTTATGATTAGTGGCAACCGGAAAGTTCAACATAAGCCGGTTTTTATTTATAGAAAAAATGACGGTATTGAATCACTGTCCTCCTTTTAAGATGATACAACACGATTTGCCGACAATGAAAATGGCCCGTCCTCAGAACAACAAAGAGAGAGGAAAATATGATTTTCTTTAATATGTAAATAAAAGAAGCTACTAATAACAAAAAAAAAATAATAAGATGTTAAATTAGTGACTTCATTTGCTGTTTTCATTTCCTTCATAAGGACAGACACCAAGGAAACGAACACACGCTACAAGATTATTGCAGTATCTATTTGGCGATTTTCGTACTTTAAATGTCAGGACGATGGAAACTGTCGCGAATATTGTTATTGAGCGATTTTCTGTGTGGTTTTTCATGCGACATTGCTTCCGTTTCACTGGGCTAGATGTATTCATCCACGATTATGTCGGGGGCGGAAGATATCGTCGCGTAATGATATACTTTAAATCGCTGATGCCCGGAATCGAACCCCGGCAAATCCAAGTGCAATTTCTGGTGGAGAAAGATAGCACTCGACACTATTTCTTGGAGCGTTCCCGCAATAGGGTACAATGCTTCGGCGACAGATTTACAATCGCCAGACTCACGAAACGCGCTGAATCTACCTATTCTGGGCCTATAAATCATCGATGATAGCAAAATGGACCCATACCACTGAAGACTGCCTCGTGAGTGTTGGAACTGGGAAGCGGTGGAAGTCGAGGGGTCGGCTGCCGATATCGTATCTTCCACCACTGAGTAAAGAGAAAGAAGACCGGGCCCGTGAATCGGGGATCGAAGAAGAGGGAGTGGGATAGGGCACTGGGGTCTCAGGTTCATAATCTGGGGACCTTGACGGGTACAAAAGTTTGGACCAGACGCCAGTGAGTGGGTACTGGAAACTCGTCGGAATCGGAGGCGGCGTGAACCGAAATGGATACCTGATGGCTGGGGATTTTCTACCACTAATTTCACTTCTTCCTTCTTTCAAACAATTTCGTCTCGCTAGGCAAGAAGAACGAACGAAATCGAAGCCAATTATTTCCACCAAATTTGAGACCAATGAACCTAGAATACTCCTAAACACTCGAAACTCTTCTTTTTATCTTCTCTTAAAACTTGTGTTTACGATTTATTTATTTATTTATTTATTTATTTATTTATTTATTTATTTATTTATTTATTTATTTATTTATTTATTTATTTATTTATTTATTTATTT